>JXSR01S039409.1:1728-23285 GCA_000969725.1 Ophiothrix spiculata | reverse complement strand
TGGAGCAAGTTTTATGAATTGAAATGTTGGGTTACTTTTTGTCTATTTTGGGCGATTTTTACCGCTACTTTGGCTGAAATTTTTTGGCAACACTGTGCATTGTGGGTAACAATTATGTTTTGGACAGGGCAGGGATATACAAACACAATCCCTCCATTGACTACTGTACAATTGGACTTTGACTTTCCTGAATTTTTCGTGATATCTTAATAGCAAGAAAAACCACTGAAATGTTTTATGTAGTTTATAAGGTGGATCGAAAGGATGTTTCTGGAAATTAGAAACTGCATTTAGAGGCACTTGATTACATTGAACAAGTAAAGCTTAAAACACTGAGCAAAATGTTCTTTGTTTGATATAAAATTGGATAAATTGAGCATGATACAAAAAGATATTGGTCGAGCTATGAGTTTTACGAAATATCGTGCAAGACGCGCTGTGTCGAGCTCAATATTACTTAAACTCATAGCGAGACCAATATCTTTGAGTATCATTCGAAAAAATCCATCCAATTTTATCATTGTTATGTTCAAATCTGATATTTTGTATCCTGACCAATATCCCTGTCCAATTTTTTTGGAAATCGGACAGCTCAGAACATAATAATGAAGGAAATCGGACATACGGTTGCCAAGATATATATATATGCTTGATTTTAATTTCTTTGTTTTCTATCATTTTTGCCAATATATTGATAAAGTTAATGAGCAAAATTGGCTGTATGTGCTCATTAATATTCATATTTACCAATATTTTACCAATATCTTATTAAAACCTTTTATTTTTATTTTACATAATTTTAAAGGGGCATTGGACAAGTTCAGCATCATCCCCAAACTTTTCCCCAAACATTTTGAGATTTTTGCATCATTTGAAGTATTAGTGGTAATATTGGCAGCATGCAAAGTTTCATTGTCAAATTCAAACCCTATATATCAAAATATTTAGATATATCACTTATTTTTAATTATCGTTGTCGACAACGATAAATACTGCCCTCTATAGCTGAATTTCTAGAATTGGCCTTTTCAGGAGATCTAATAAGAATTTATAATTTCTTTTGGTTTTTCTGCAATCTATGATGTGAAAGGTATGTTTTACAAACAAATATTTGGCTCTTTCTGATTGTATAGCATCAATACATACGTGTAGAGAATAGCCTCATACCCAGAATCAACAAATAAAATAAAATTCAAATTGTTGACTTTTTTGAAGGTTTTGAACAAAATTTTCCCGATATCTGGTAATTGACTGAACATTATTTTCTAACATAGGAAGTGTAAATCATCCATTAAAGGAAATCCGTTCTGAATTTCAAAATTTTGTCCAATGCCCTTTAAACTTTGCCAATGTATTACTATGGCCTAAAACATTAACATATGATTTCCCCCTCCCATCTAATTTGCATATTTGCATAATTAATGAGCATTATACAAAAAGCTAATTAATTATGCAAATATGCAAATTAGATGGGCGGGTAAATCATACATTAAAGTTTTAGGTCATAGAAACACATTGGCAAAGTTTCAAGTTAAAATTATTAAAGGTAAAAGTAGTATGAAGGTTTATTCATAAAATATTGGCAAAAATTAATATTAATGAGCACATTTTGCCAGTTTTCCTCATTAACTTTATCAATATATTGGCAAAAACAATAGAATACAAAGGAACTTTAAACATCAATATCTCAAAAACAGTTTTTCTGATTTTGCTCAAATTTTGGAATTACAATTTATTTGCTTAGCTCTCTGCAACAGGCCTATTTTTATCTCAGTCAGAGCAACTTCATTTTGCCTATAATACCACCTTAAATTAAATCTTTGATGGTTATCTTAATATTTTAGCAAACTCATCACATTCAAAAACATTTTAAATGAACAAAAAGTGAATTTTTGTAAAAGTGCAAAGTTCACTTCCATTGAAATACTGTATGAGGCCATGCAGCATATCCCTCACGATTTTACCCACAATGCATTCTGATCTGAATTATCGAAGTGGCTTATCTCTTTTTTCCATGCTTATTCATTGGTCATCGGATCAATTTATAAAAAAAAATGCAGTGATAGGCAGTAGGTATGTTCATAAAATTTAGAAATTAAAGGTGACAAAATTTGCAACAAAATGGTGGTTCAACCAACTTTCTAGGTTAAATACTTTTAAAGTTACAGCAAAAAGAAGATTTTGCAAAATTGCCAAAAACTGTATGACCAGGGCCAGATTTTACCATGGTAAGTCTGCAGAATTCAGCAGACTTCTTAAGTGTGTAAGTCTATGACGTTATCTATGACTATATGGATTTTTTTTCATTTCAATATTTATCCCTTTTAAATCCTGTTACTAAATGAAATGAATACAGGGTTGTGTTTGGAAATGGCCAATAAACAACATCTACTCAACTAGAATTCATGAAAGTGAAGCTCATTTAAGCTAAAATGGTATAAAATTTTGCATTGTTTTCTATGGGAAAATGAGCAGTGGCCACTTGTGATGTCACAGGTGGGCAAACAGTTTTTGAAATGAAGGACGCCATCTCTTGGCTCTTGCTGAACTTGGCTAGCAGTGATACAGTGTCATACCATAACCGTGCACTAGTCCCAACCAAGTGACTCTCAATTTACCTGAGTAAGGACACGTGTCGGATCTACCATAACACTGAATCCCCAGGTTCTTGCCATTTTCGGTTTGGTCGAAAAAAAGAAAATATTGAAAATTGGGGTGGAATTGGAAAGAATCGCTAAAATAAAATACACATTCAAAGTTAGTGTAAAATGTGTACCAAGCTCATCCCAACCAAGAAACATATTTTGTAACCTCCAGTTGGGTACATAATTTATGTGAAAAAACAAATTTGGGATAACGTTGGCGTATCATGTTACAAACTTACGCTGACTTGAAGTTGAACTATTGATGAAAAGTGGCCTCACACAGTTTTCACAGTGCCATATAACTCTATGCGCCATCAAGATCCCATTGTAAAAACAAATTCATAAGTGAGAACTCAAAAAGTAAATTTATACAAATTCAAGCAACAAATTGGTGGGATATCTTTGGCGCACTTAGATAGTGAAGGTCAAAAGGTCAAATTTTTCCAATCTGGTACATTTTTGCAGCGCCATCATTAGAAAACGATAAAATTACAAACAGATACAGTTTTCCTGTATAAAAAATGAAAAAAGAAACTTGAGATATCTGGATTTGGTATTTTTTATGATTTTTTGAAAAATTGCTGGGTATTTGAAAAGTATTAGCATTTTAGGGCTGAAAGTTGCAGAATTCAACAGCTGTGCAGTAAAAATATTAAAAATAAGACTAAATGTTTTGTTTTCATTTCAGGATACTGCAGGTAAAAGAAGAAGTTTACCACCGTTAAACACAAGTGATGGAGGTAAGATAATTAACCCAATGATCAGATCCCCCCTTCCTAAACTTAAAAAAATCAGGAAGCAATTTCATCTGTATTAAGATACAGTCCCTGACAAGTCCCTGACAAGCCAACCAATGTGGCTACAACTCTGTTTTCAAGAATGTTTTTATACCAACCATGTATGAATTTTCCTTCAAATATTGTTCTTGGTTTTTTTAACTTGCCAGATTTACCCTCACCAACCAAAAGAAAACCTAGGAAGAAAAGAACACCCACAGGTAGGCCAAGCATCTAGAGACATAGTATTCATCAAGAACACTTGGGTATTCAGGACATTTTTGAGTAGTATCGTTTTTTGTATGACATTTGTTAACAAATATTTTTGTCACATCAATTTATAATTGTCTTCATCTCAGAAGAAATGCATGGTCTAGAACAATGTATGGACAGAATCCATGTTTCATCCCGATGTAAATACTGTATTTTTATTAGCAAATACAATTATTCATGAAGTTAATAGTAGTTCGATTAATAGAACCCTTGTTTTTTCGGGTGACACAAACCAAATTGAGGGATATAACTACCAAGTCCAGTGATCTAGAAAGCCACTGTACGTACCACCTACCCTGAAAATTTTCAGGTGAGGTCAGTGGGCTATCTAGAACTCTGGTTTTCTAGTAGTCAGTGGATGGATTATAATGCGATGGTGGATTTGCATTGCGGATAGTATCACCGAATAAACAAAGGTCCAATGGATCGGGCTAGGTAATAGCGGGATGATGATTATACCTAAACTGACAATAGTAACCCTGCCCTGGGACAATAATTTATTCAAATGAGTAAAAAATTAGTAAAATTAACGTCCTGATATTATGATTATTGTTCCGCTAGTGAAACATTTTCATTTCTGTGGAGGTTATGTTTTGTTTTACCAATCCAATAAGTGTCACTCCATCGTTAGTGCAAAACCTGACTTACATTAGGGTAAGGGGCAGAATAGAGTCAAGACATAGATTTAGGGTTGTGTGCCAAAACTGAACAGTTTTTACTTTTATACAGTTACTATACTTTAAAAACAGTTGGGACAGGTTGGTCCAGTGACGGTACTGCACAGTAACTATACATTCTATAACAAGTTGCACAGGTCCAGTAAAGTTACTATATTATACAGTTACCTTCTAAACAAGAGGGACAGGTCCACTGAAGTTACCATTTAGCTTTGCCTGATGCACAAAGAGGGACAAGATTCAGTAAAGTTACTGCACAGTTACTACACGGTAGATTCTGAACAAGTTGTACAGGTCCAGTGAAGTTACTGTACAGTTACTATTCCTTCAAAACAAGTGAGACAGATCCAATGAAGTTACTACATAGTTGCTAGGGTACAGTTATATACAGTAATTGCATTGTGTAAATGTAGCCATAGAATGTATTTCCGTTTCATTTTATTCCTGATCAGGTACAACAGATGCCAGTGATTCCCAGCAATCCGGTAAATCAGGAAGATCATCTGGGAAGCTGCAAAACCTGGACGGCACAGATGGAAGAGGGGTGAACGGGAGCACAGAAAACCTTGTCCCCGATAAGACAGCACAGATGAAAAAGACCAAGAAGAAAAGGAGGAAAAGTGCTGCGCTCAATGTGGAGAACGGAGGAGATGGTGAGTGTAGGATATATGTGACCATCCACAACAAAACTCGGGTAAAGATGGCTCCAGTGGTCTATTTGACTAACATTAAAACACATCGTTAACCAATTGAAGAGTGTTTTTTCAAAACTCACTAAGTCCAACGGTTGCCGCCATGCTAGATTTTGAAACCTAAATTCTTCATCCAGATTGTTCTGATGCTCATTTTACCTCATTTTGCAGAGGTCGAGGGTCCTTATCCTGACTTAAACAGGGTTCCTCAAGTCAAAATTTCCTGAAATGTTTAAAAATCTCCTACAAAAGAACGCTTTTCCTATTCTTTTACACAGGACAAAATTTCCTGAAAACAAAATATTTTCACTAAATTTCCTGAATTCAGGAAATTTCCTGAAAACTTGCATCCCTGTGACTACAATAAAATAGTCGCGGTTCACTGCCCTGAAGGGACATTATAGAATAGTAATTATAACAGATTTATTCAAAACTTACTAAGTCCAGGGATTAAGCATGATACTAAATAATTGTCTTATTATGCGCGTGCATATAAGTGCTAGTATGAATTTTTGATCAATATGACATAAATTTTGGTCATTTGTACTGAGCTTTGACAACAAATTCAACTCACAAAATCAGTAGCATAATAGATTTATAATCTATGCAAATATAACATGCGGCAGCTATTGGACTAAGTGAGTTTTGGAAAAACACTCTTCAGTTGTAAGACCGAACACATCGTTCACTCATCGCGAATGTATGATCACCTTTTAACTCATCGCAGAGTTACGATGTGTTGGAATTTCCCCATACAATATTCGTATACCTTGCAACGCATCGCATGCTTGGGAATGGTTTTTATGTCTTTGTGAAATGCAGTCTAGCTGTGCACTGAACACACGGCAGCTATGATGCATCGCAATTGTTTAGTGAAATCGACCACTGGTCAAAATTGTATTATTGCAGATTCCAAAAGTACAAGGCCCATATTCCAGAAAGGTGTTTAGCTAAATCAAGGTTTTATTTCTCGTCAACAGCATGACTCATTGAACTGTTCTGCTTGAAAGCTGCAATGATGCGTATCATTCCTGGACAGTTGATGCCCAGTTAAACAATAGTTTAGCTAAACATCTTTCTGGAATACGGGCCCAAGTCTTTAAACTTTAAAATTGACGCTTTTTCAAATACATCCAACATCCAGAATGTCAGACTACCTAAAACTGCAAGAACATTCATTGAAGTTTATATATTGTGCACATCTCCAGTGCGAATACATTTAGAAAATGTTGGTTTTCAGATATTGTAAGTTGACATGAAAACTGATATTTTGCTAGCTAGGAATGAACATATCAAATTTGCAAAATCACAATTTTGTCAGAATACGATTTATTTGAATATCTTGTACTGCAGCTCAAAATGAAACATGCCAACTTTACTGGAGGTTTGTGATCAGCAATCGAATTTGATGGATCGCTAATGCTAATCAATTTCCATCAACTGCTATGCACTTGCCCTGAATGCATATAGCTAAAAGTGCTATGCATTATTTACAAAATGGCAAGATGGTAAACTTATTGCTGGTAAATTCTGCCGATGTGTAGAGCTTCATCATCATATTTAATTGAACAAAATATGTTGGGTGATGTTTTGAGTATTCTATTAATTTATTCTTTGTTTTTTTCTCCTCTTGGAATAAGGTCTTGACCCTGAATATCAGTGCTTTTCCTCTTTCGAAACCCAATGATGCTTCCCATAATTGCTGTGAGCAGCCCTGGGAAATCAAGCTTGCAGGAAAAACATTTTTTCTGGCTGTGCACAAATTTACACAAAGTTTGCATCGTAAAATGTTTTGCAAATTTGCAATGCATTTTAGGATTTTGCAGAGCAAAGACGAAATTTCAAATTGCTACACAAATATATATTTGCATACAAACTGCTATGATCCCTGTTCATGATGGATGGTCACATATTATAAATAGGATGTTGAGGGTAATATGTATACATAAGTAGAAGTGCAAATCTTTTTTTCAGATCTTTTGGGCTATATTCCTTCATATTTAGGCTAAATATTAATGTGAACGTATCGGAACATTACACCCTTCACAGCGAACTCATAAAGCTTTTCAGACTCAATGTAAACGCAAAGGTACCGAGCATGTGTAGATATTTCATGAGAGATCGTCGTCCTTCGGAGGGGACGTAAAGCCGTCGGTCCCATGTACAGTCATACCTGTACATGCAGTCGCAGTCAGAATCGTGAAGATATTCTACCCCTGACTGTTCCCAACATCGTTTCGGTCACATATTCTGGATTTCAAATCCCTTCGCGCTTTGTTCAAATTGGAATGTTGCAAAGTATCTGAAGCAGAAGCAGATAGAAGTTTTTAACAGTTCCAATCAATCAATGTCAAAACACAACACCACTTGTAGCACCGCAGATAGAGTTTAGAAAAGTTGACCTTTCCATTTCGTTTTCATGTCGTCGGCTGCGGCAATCCGTGTACATTTTGAGTATGAATTCAGCTTAGGATAGGCCACCACAAACAAGGGGGTGCAATTGAAAGTTGTCAAAACCATGATATCAGTAGAAAAAGGGCAATTCAAAGTGGGTACGATCCTGGAGATATGTTTAATGTTACCTTAGTGTTGACCAAATAATGTCATAAAATTGTCGTCATTCCAGAACAAAATAATATTTTTCCTGTTTTATTTCCTTTTTTTTTCTACTCAGATATTGCAGCAGAGGGTGACGCAGAAGGTGAGGATGCTAGTGTGAGAAATCTCAAAACAGCACGGAAACGGGGTAAGGTTAAAAGATAGTCAGTACTAGTAGGTCTTAGCTTTTCTTAGTTTGGATGCAATATGGCAGTGCAACTTTTCAAAATTTAATGGCATTTTAAAATATTGTTTATTATGCTTTACAGTTAAGACTGTATATCTTGACCAAAGAACTTATAATCGAGAGGCGGTGCTTGGCGTCATCATGTTGACGTTTATGAAGCAGAGTTATTTTACCTTCGGATATGGTCGAAGATTGGCCCGATAACCATATCAAACAGTATAAATTGCGACTTGCTCTGATCAAGGTATTTCCAATTTTCCCATTAATCTGTTGAAATGACTCTCGAAGTGTTGCATGCGGAGCCGTAATATGCCAGAGGTTCAATAATTCATCGTCCCATAAGATTTACACAGTGGCAGAATCAAAGTGGCGGCGGGCACCGCTTCTTCTAATTTCTTTGATCTGAACATATCACTCATGTGAGAGGCACGTTTGCTGACACATTTCAATCTCAAGAACATTGCTCCATCCTGAATCATAATTACTCAGGCAGTTTAACCAATATTTTAGCGAAGCAACAAGAAACTTCACTCTGGCGAATAAGAGTACTTGAATATCTAACGAGAGAGTAAGTTTATTCACTCTCCCATTAGATATTCAAGTACTCTTATTTGCTAGTGTGAATATCTAGCGGAAGAGCAAGTTTGTATGAAGGATGGCTTAGCTCAACTTTTCTAACATACATCCTAAAAACTGAAAAACTGCAAGTGCTTCACTTAAGAATTTGCAAGTATTTACTTGAGTGTAGAAAATTATTGTAAATTTAAGAAAAAACTCGATAGATTGATCAAAGTTAAATTTTGAAATGTTGTTTTATGTCATATACTGCCTTTATAGGTGCCTGTCCTAAGTATTCAGCAGTGGTTTTGTTGATATTATTAACAGAGTTACCTCCTGTTTTAGTAGTTCAGTTATTGCTGTGATTTCTTTCCTGTTTGTGGTGACATTTGCTGTGTTTATAACATGTTTCAAATCTTACTAAAAAAACTTTCAAGCAATGCTAGCCAAATTGTTATTGATGTGTTTAAGTTCTAGAAAAGTATACTTTAGGTCTCAGACACTGGTACAAACCTGTTTTGGTCAATTTTGGGACATTCCATTACACGGTATTTGCTGTAAACTTTTGTACCATTGATTTTGACATTTCACCGGTAATAAATCATCCAATATTTATTCCATAACCCACTAAGTTAATATTTTTCAATACATCGAAGGGCATGAATATGCCTTGAGGGCATCATTGTGTCCTTCACAAACCTCAAAGTAGACCACGTGGTAGTGGGTGGGCTAATCTTTGGATGATTTATTACCAGTGAAATGTCAAAATCAGTGGTACAAAAGCTTAAGGCAGGTAACGTGTAATGCCAGTATTGAACAATTCTGGAAGTGTTTTTGTTCCAGTATTGTTAATTGAAATTGACAATAGGCCTACTAATACTCATAATTTGATGGTATTAGTCAGTACGTATTTGTTCCAGTATGTGAAGGACTAAAATTGTCATGTTTAAGTATTAGTATTAACTAGCATTTTTGACCAATAATACTTGAGGCCCCCCCCCCCCAAAAAAAAAGGGGGGGAAAAGAACTATACTGAATAATACTGGTCAATAATTGTGTAAAGATCTAACATTATCCAAATTTTATGTTCCAATATCTGGGACCGAAAGTATACTTCTGTTTCATTTTTCTGTAGGATTAGACCTATTTTGTTATTCTTTACTGATTATATTTCAAGTACCAGTACTGTATTTTTTTCCATACCATGTTCTTCTAAATGGCCACCCTCAGGTTTTATTGTATGTGTCCTATCAAAGTTTGTCTAAGTAGAAAATAAGTGGGCCGAGCAATAAACCACCATTTTTTAAGTTCCAATTAGAGAGTAATGGGACAAATAACACAATAGCTCAGATCTATATATTGATGTAGATTCATCTAAATTTTGTCAGTGCAGATTATATGTCCAGAATGGAGCATCAGTCCAGATGTGGAATCCTGTTGTGTTTACACCTGGGCTTTATGTGTCTGCACCTTGGCGTCCAAACAAATCACCCTTGAGTACCTGCACCCTCTGTGTGTGTTAGGCCGTACCAACCAATGGATCTAGAGTGACGAGGATCCCAATAATCTATATTGATATAGTACCAAAATAGGGCATAAAGGCCCAGTTTGTGGAAGAAAGGCAGTATTTTTTTTTAATTTAGATAAGATGGTTACACAGATTATGAAAGATGGCAAAAATTACAACAATATCATGCTTGTTTGTACATTCTTTTTTGAAAAGTATGCTTAATTAACTCACTGACTTTGATTTAATTTGTTGCCTTTGCACATTTATGCATCATGATATGATAATGATAATTGTCAGCTGCTACTTGTCAGTAGTTAACACCTCACAAAAAAATTAAATACTCTTTCCCCCCCCCAAAAAAAAAAAAAAACAGAAAAAAGAAAGAGGTTGAAGAAAATTCCTCAGAAAATACTTCTTTCTTCCTTATTTATATGATCATTTTCCTTAGTCTTGGGCAAAGTCTTTGATTTTGATTAATTCTGATATAGAGCATGCCACAGATGTTGAGTTCTGATGGAGGCTAGCCATCCTTCTACCTTTTGATACAGGTCCTAAACCAGGGATGCAGCCAGAAGTTTTTTAGTATTGTTGGAATTTTTCTTGGAATAAAAAATGTAACTGAAAATTGCTTGAACATGGGCAAATTTTCATGTGATTTTGCAAGTTTTGACACTTGAGTGGTGGGTGCAAGGGTTTAAATTGCTCTTTAGTGGTGGGCTCTAAAGTAGAGTGCCGGGTGATATCGTTCTGAACCATAAAATAGTTCTCGCTAGCTCAGTCGGTTAGTTCTCGGACTGTTAAACATAAGATATCGATCTCGGACTGTTAAACAAAAGATATCGAACGTTCCGTGTTCGAGTCCGGCTGAAGCTGAGTGTGCGAAAACTGTATATTCTATGAGGGTGTGAATTGCCCAAGCTAGGGTTGCGCCAATATGTAGGCCGCAGTAAGCCCTTTGGCCCTAGGGAGTCCAGGTAGTGATTTGACCCAATGATTAGAACTGCTCTGTAATTTTAAAGTGTGCTGAGGCTGTGTGGAATTACAAGTCAGGGGGCCCGCGTAGTGCACTATAAATCACCTGCAATATTTTTTTTTGACTAATTTGTTCTCAATTAAATCAGCCAAAGAAAAGAATTGTCTCAATGTATATAATTTTTTGATTTAAATTACATAAGGATTCCTGGTAACAACCTTTTGGAATATTTTCTATTTGTTTGGATTATGAAAAATATCTTTTACACTGCAAAACAAGAGGAGGTTTTTAGTGAGGTGTTTTTATTTGAAGTGATCTTTTCATATCATAACTACATGTATCTTGTGCACTTTCTTTCATCTTGCACATTTCGTCATGTGAGTTCAAGAAAGTCGTATCTGCAATGGCTGCCCTAAGTTATATTTATTTTACACCTTGTAACAAGAATTTGAAAAGTAACTCAAAATGTTCCTGTGCTCTGTCTTTATAACATAAGGCAGCCATTGCAGATAGGACTTTCTTGCACTCACATGACGATGTATCTTGTGCACTTTCTTTCATCTTGCACATTTCATACTAACTCATTCTGGTCTATAGAGCACAGACAGTCTAGAATACCACGTTCTATAAGTGACGAGGTGTTGCAGAATTTAGAACAGCAAACGCAACCACAACCAACATTGGGAAAGAAAAAAGGCCGACGGCCACAATCAAAATTGTACGGTGGTAAGTACATGCACTGCCAGCTTCCCTCATGCAGTCATCATGTAGTGTCTTAGTAGTAACTATGTAGCAGCGGATTGTTGTTATATAAAGGTTACGCACCTGTCAGTTATATGATTCACCGTTTGACCTCTGAATGGTTAGTTGCTTCTCCATTGATTACAGTACTCTACTCTCAACTAAGCTTTTGCAAAAAAGTTAAGCAGTCGCTACTTGTTTGTGTGCTGCAAAAATTTATACTAAAAATTGTTCTACTTATAATGTATACAATGCAGTATACTCAAAGATATTAAAAATGAAAAGCGGTGATCGCCGCCATCGTGTTGTTGCTCATGGAGCAGAATTATTTTGCCTCTAGATTTATTCAGAAACAGTCCTGATTCCTTGGGAGATCATGTAAATCTTCGCTTCTACTTCTGCTTCTGCTTAGATACTTTGCAACACTCTAAGTGGAGTCAAAAGCAAAGATCTCTGGTCCTAGAGAGAAATGATATACTTTTGAAGGTATAGTCAACATGACCCGGAAAGTTTTCACTATTCTTTTCGAATAGCCTATGACGTTCTTTTACATCCAACAGTGAGTCAGGAACACTTCAGATGGGACCAACAGCTTTACGTGCCTTCAGAAGCACGGAGCAAGTAGAGTAAAGTTTCTTGCTTAAGGAGACGTGCCGGGACCGGGGCTCAACCCCACGTCAGATGTAGTCAGGGTGTTCATTTTATTTCATGTGCAAACCGTGTCCATGTGTTCGGCAGCGTCCATTGCGACTTGCTCTGAGCTAGATTCACCAGTTCGTCATGTGAGTGGAAGAAAGTCGTATCTGCAATGGCTGCCCTAAGTTATATTTATTTTATACCTTGTCACAAGAATGTGAAAAATCCCTCAAAATAATCCTGCCATATAAAGAACCATTTCAAGAACCACTGACCCAAGACTATAGAGGTCATGCAGTGTGCAATCCAAATTTATATCGCAAGGCAGCTATTGCAGATACGACTTTCTTGCATTCACATGACGAATTAATGACTCGACATCCAAGAGCAGCGACATTCCATGATGGCCGTCATCCTAAAGGATTTACAGCGGTCAAATAAAAATAGCGGAGAGCACCACTTCTCCTTTTTGATTTCTTTGAGTACACTAGCTAATGAACTATTGTTTGATTTGATTTGTGAACGCATATCTGTGACAAATATGCAGTTGTCTCTCATATTTTCAAGGTTGTTTTGTTTGTACTATCTATGCACAAGACTCTGAGTATGCGTTCACAAATTAAATCCAACAACTATACTAATATGATTCTTCAGTGTGGAGTGGTGATAGGCCAAAGAGACAGTGGACCATCATATTTTGGTTGCTCTGTGGTGATGATTTTAAAAGGTTATTCCATATAAGGTTTCTGTCGACAGGCCTTATGGTCGACATAAAGCATATCTCAACATGTCGACAAAACTCGACAAGTAAAATTTCATAAAAGCTTACGTTTAATTGTAAAGTTATGGCTGTTTATTAGCAGTTAAACTTTAACAAGTGCCAAAGTGTTGCATAAATAATTTAATACTTGTTAGTTGTTTGTTATTTACAACTGTGTTTAAAGTTATTACGATGGTTCACAACAAAAAAGTTACAAAATATCAACTTTATATCATCCATATTGTCGTACGCACAAAGAACAAGCACATTACTATGTTATAGGTAACTATAAATGTGTGATTAAGCTTATACAGACAATTTCGGTTTTCCCGCAAAACCAAACTCTTTGATATCAACTTTATAACAACATTATGTCAACGTCGACAACAAATTATTACATGTCCACATAAAAAATAGTCTCGACAGAAACCTTAATTCTGTACATGTTTAAGGTATCCTCATCTAAGTCCCTGACTTGTAACACTCTAGAGAACAAAAGTATAAAAACAAGAGTATGATCATTTGTTATTGTTTACAACTTGTGTGCATTACAGAAGATAATCTAGATGGAGAGGGACCGCACGGGAGACCACCGACAGGGACAGGAAGGCAGAGGAAAAAGAAGAAAATGGCAAGGTTAGCGTCATGTTACATATACTGTTTATAACCATTGACATTAATCTACTATTTGACTATCTTTGTTCTTGATCTGATGTTTCAATTCTTACTCTTAATTGTGCACCAAATTTAGTTGTCTTGTATAGATCCCCACCCCTCGGAAGGATAGACTTAAAGGCCACTTCAAAACTCAACCGGTGGCTGCCGGTTCTGGCCGGTTGCTATTTGTTCTGAACAATATGACAAGCGCCCAGGACCGCTGGTTCCGGGCGGTCATCTGCTTGTTGAGTTTTGAAACTGCCCCTTAAAATGTTTATCAAGGTTGTTAAAACATCACAAAGATAAATTTCTGTTCAAGTTCACAGTCTCTCATTTTCTTTTCTAGTATAAAACATAAACCCTATTCAAAATCAAATACATTTTAAATTTCAATAGACTACCTGCAGGCCTATTGGCAGATATGGGTTCTAATTAAGAGCCTCTACAAGTAGAAGCTTTCCCATTATGGCTGATCTCCTTGTTACATTTCTTGTCTTGTGGGATTTGTTTATTTGCAATGTAGCACTTTTGAATGAACTGTAGTGTAGTGTAGTCTAGTGATTAGCGATCTCGCCTTGCACGCATTTAGGACCAGGTTTGATTCCTGGGGAGGTTGCTTTGCCAGAATAGAATCGCAGAATCTTTGCCTAGATGACTTTGTCTGACTTGATGGGAGCATTTGGTCAGATATTCAATCTTCTCCACCCCATATATGAAATATTAGAGCTGGGTAAATATTTCATGAGGGGACGTAAATCCATTGGTCCCGTGTACAAAGAGTCATAACTGTAAATGTAATAGCAGTCAGTATAGTAAAGAGTAGGGTATTCTACCCCTGATTGTTCCCAACCCTGTTTCGGTCAAATTCTGGGGCCCCGTTTCATAAAGCATATGTTTGATTTATCAAACGTAAAATAGGTTGATACAATGTAAATTTACGTTTGATTTGCTTGATTCAAATCGTGGACTTCAAAATCCGCTGTGTGTTAAATATTACTCCATGAGGCCCGCACATTAATTGGAAGAAGAAGAGGAAATCCAAAATCTAATTTTCTTGAAAATCACTTAAAACCTTTGATTTTTGTTTCCATGCAGGATGCCAACTTCTGGAGATGAAAATTACCATGCTGATGGAGAAGGTAAATATTATTATGAGCTAAGCAAAATTTATTGAACAGACCAAAGAAAAATGCAGAGTGAAGGGCCTCGCTGTTTACAAGGTGTATCAAAATTCTTTGTATCCTGATCTTGTATACTTTTCGGAATATTTTTCACATTGATGGGAATAAATTTTGATAAAAATATTTAAATATTCAATTTTTGTGTTGTTTTAACTTATCTAACGATTTTGTTTCAAGACAATAGCATGTTGCATTCAAAAGTTACCTTTTTTTAAAGAAAGATAGTGTTTTTGTCGAAATGTATGTGTTTGAGCATTGAATTGATTTAACCCTCCTGACGGATACATTTGGATTATTTTTCTGCTGCATAAAAATGCAAAAACAACTGACCCTGGGCATTTTAGCAATTTTAAATGACTCCATTGCGGTCATTCTGATGACAAAAATGTGGAGGATACTTCAACAGATGGGAGTAAGATAAGCCGTCAAAGTTCAGGTGTGGGGCGGGTTTGTGGTTGGCACTACGGATATTTTCAATTTGTCATTTTGAAAAATATCAAAATGCACTTGAGCTGAAACTCACCAGAAATGTTAAAAGTGTTATCGTAATTCTGTAAAAGTAAAAAAAAAAACATGGCACTCTGATATTTAGAACTTTTATAGCAAAATTTTGATTTTTTACATTTCTTTATCGAAAAATCAAAATTTTTAGATTTATGACGTCATAAATACGTAACATCTTGATAGATTGTTATTATTTTGTCATGAATGGATAGATTATACCCTTAGCTATACTATAGCACCAAATAAGCCCATTATATGGTTGTCAATATCGAAAATATACGGGAACATGAACCACCCTTTTTGGACACCATGTGACAGGAACTAGCATCTTTAGACAAAGGTTAGTGATGGTATTCGTATAAAACTGTAATCATCCAATAAATGACTATAACTCTTAGAAACAGTGTTCGATTGCCTTCAAATTTTCAGATTATAAAGCTGAGATATTTTGCTACTCACTTATAACAAAAACTTTCAACTTTAATAAACTCTTTCTATTTTTAATATTTTTTTGAAAATAAAACACATCTGGGTACAAAGAATTTTGATACAGCTAGTATATGTAACCCTAACCCTGTATTTCTGTTTACATTATCCAATAAATTATTGCTTTGCCTAAAGTCATTTGATGAAGCGGAAGTATGATATAGAAAATTATCGACTGCAAAGTGTTATATTCAGGCGAAGCTGAACCAAATAACAAATTTGCCAGATCACTCAATCAATCTTATTATCAAACTATTTGTTGATTTATTTTACTGCAACTTTTTGTCTCGCCCTGAAAATTTTCAGGAAGAGACATAGCGATCCGATTTTCTGTCCGCCGTCCAGAGCATATCTCGAAAACCACATGCCCTACGTTAATGATATTTGGTGACTGGGTAGACCCGGAGCCGATCTGGATCCAGCAACAATTTTTGCGCAAAATATGCTAATTAAGTACCTAATTTGCATAATTTATGCATAAAATGGTTTAAATGGCATATTTTACAAACCGTTCACCCTACATTCATGAAATTTGGTGGGTAGGTGAGGATAGAGCTGCGCTTGTGCCAGCTGCAATTTGAGCACAAAATATGCTAATAAAGTACCTAATTTGCATAATTTATGCATAAAATGTTGCTTATTTTTCAACTTTGTCCGATTTCAAAGGTTAAGGTGTCAAATTGTTCGTCATGGACCAGCGATCAAAAGTGTCAATGGTGACCCCATCGTCCAACCTTTCCCTGGGGGTCAAAGGTCAAAAGAAAGGTCAAATTTTCAACTTTGTCCAATTTCAAAGGTTAAGGTGTCAAATTGAACGTCTTGAACCAGAGATCAAAAGTGTCAATGGTGACCCCATTGTCCGACCTTAAACTGGGGGTCAAAGGTCAAAAGAAAGGTCAAATTTTCAATTTTGTCCGATTTTAAAGATTAAGGTGTCAAACTGTTCGTCTTGAACCAGCGATCAAAAGTGTCAATGGTGACCCCGACGTCCAACCTTTCCGTTAGGGGTCAAATTTTCAACTTTGTCCGATTTCAACGATTAAGGTGTCAAATTGTTCGTCTTGGACCAGCGATCAAAAGTGTCAATGGTGACCCCTTCGTCCTACCTTTCCGTTGGGGTCAAATTTTCAACTTTGTCAGATTTCAAAGATTAAGGTGTCAAATTGAGATCCACCCCACAACTGAATGATTAAGTAGGCGGTCGATACGCAGGCGAGACTACTGGTTCGCGAACAATCTTGTTTAGCATTATTTCACAAAAATTAACAAAATCAAAACCTCTTTTGATGAGCTTTTTAATCAACATAATGCTATGTTGGCCCTATAAATTTAAAATGCAACGTTCCAACGCTCAGTGACAGAATACAATGTGTCTTGACGTGCTCAGATATATGATACAAAACATGTCGTTTTTTCCAAATATGGACCGACCGACCAGACTTTATAAAATTTTCCACAAAAGGGGCAACACAACATTATTTTTTCTTCGCCTAATATTGTAATGTTAATAATACGAATAGTCCTCATTTGGTTAGCAGCATGGAAAACAGTGCAGATCACTATATAAACTTCTGCATCTCCATCTGTACGTGAATTGAGTTTTAAGTTTGTATAGATATTATGTGAACTGTATGAATTATACATAGTTGTCTGAATTGTACTGATTCATTCTTGCACTTTTAATGTTTGACCTAATAGGTAGCCTTTAGTTTAAGCCATCATCCTTTTTCAACCATGGTGCAATTTGCTGTGTTTAGTGAAGAAGAAAAACAAAAACAAAGAAGGAACACTCATCCGCCATTAATTTGCAGTTGTAAACTGACTGCACTTATTGAAATAATTATTAAAATATCTAAAATGTTTTAGGTTGCTGACAGATAATTAGTTTTATGCCAGTTTGACTTTCAATAATGAGTCAGTTTGACTTTCGATAATGACTAGTGCCAAATAATTTCTAGAAAAAAAATTGTCGCACCGTATAATAGACTTGACACATTTGGCCTAGTCCCGACTCTTAATCACCAGGCAATGAGTGTCCTGGTTCGAATCCGGTGGGCAGCATTGTGTAGTGTCCTTGAGCAAGATATACTTACCCTCATGTGCTCCTCTCCAAAAGGTTTCAAGTTAATTTGTACCAGCACTCTTTAGTGCAGGGAAGGTAACAGACTTGTGATGAAGGAGGTTTGGCGATCCCCTCAGCACAAATATTACAAAATAGAGGAGTCTGGCCCAATCACTTTGAAAGAGAGATGGGCACTCCAACGTGTGTAAATACAGGCCGTCCCCTTTACCGTTACCTTATGAAAGACTACATCCTTCAATGTTGCAGTATGTATCATCTTTTTAGTGCTAAATCTTGCTCAGGGTCAAAATTTCATGCTGCCATTTTATGTTTTGTTTATTTTAAATCCCAGCAATGTCAGTGGACAGGATGTTAGCAACAGATGATTTCATTACTGGAGATAAGCAAACAGATGATGCACAACAAACAAACCAGCAAACCTCCCAGGTCCCAGTACTACCAAGTCAACCTGTAGAAAGATTATTCATGGAGAGAAAAAGTAAGTTTGGAAACAAGCTGAAATTTTCAGGTTGACCGATAGAATCTGAAAAGACCATATGTCAGCCCGATTTTTGTGTCAGTCTGTCTGACCCATAAATTGCTGACATAAATAACATTAATGTGTGGGTTAAAGTTATGAAGGGTCCCAATGTGTTAAATCAATATAAACATTTATATGACAGCCATTGTAGATACAACTTTCTTGCACACACATGATGATATATTGGCCTATTTTGTTGCATCTAGGTGGATTCAAAAGTGAGAATAAAGGTCGTTTAGCAAAAAGGAGAGAAAGAGAACAAAGGAGAGAACAGCAACCACAAGAGGAAACCAAGATAACCACAACACAAGCAGCCGTGGTAAGCATAGTTTCATTAAAGGGATTAATCGCCCATGATTTTCCAAATTTTGAAAAAGCAATTTGTACCTACTGAATAGTGCAAACATATTTAAAACTTAAAAGTCAGAAATCAGCTAAATTCTTTTAAAAAATGAGTTTATGCAACCCTGTTTTACTCACAGTATTGCATTTGTGTCCCTTCCCCAACTTTCATACTCATTGGCTATAGTTTCTTTAAAATATCAGTCTTGGACTATTAGAAGACATGTTTCTTTTTTATTTTGAGTTTTTCACCTCAAATGGAGCTCATATATTCAATTTGACCCGGTATAAAGCTAAATCAAATTAAAGTAACAGTGTCGTTCAGCTGTCCGCTGGAATTTATGGTTACCGTTCACCATAAATTCAAAGATGGGCAATTTTGTCCCTAATTTCCACATTTCTTTGTTTTTGAGAAAACAATCACAATAGTAAGTTTGAATGTGCATGCTGTTCATGTTACACCAAAAAATGGTCAAGTGTGAGAAAAAGTGAAATTTCAAAATCGAGATGATGGGCAATCCCTTTAAGTAGGAATCTCCCAGGTACTTTGTATTAATCTGAATCTAACATTGCTTCCAATTTACATTTTGTCATGATCAATTGAATGTGTTCAATATAGCAGAAGTACTGATTATGAGTTATAGGGCAAATATCAGAAAATTCCTTTGCTATTGTTTTGAAAATTTAAAATATTGTTATATTGTTTGAATCAGATGACCATGATTTAGTATTTGAATTGGATCATAAATGAAAAAAATTAATGCACAAGTAGGTTTTAATAAAAAGTAAAATTAAAAAACCAACAATTGACTCAATTCTCTTGATCATGTCATATATATTGGATAAGACTTGAAGTTTGAAAAAGTCATCTACTGTTTACAGCGTGGGGATTGAGTACTTAAAAGCATTAGCCACAATCACCAAAGTAAAGTTCAACTTTCCTCAACACCTTCTGATTTTATTGCATTTTTAGAAAGCACCTCCAACTACTAATTAATATCCAAAACCATTCTTGTTGAACTTGAACATTTATAGTAAAACAGAAAATTATTTGTGCTTTTAATTTTTCATTCTCCGGTGCGGAGAATGAAAAATTCAGTGATAGTGTGTCTAGAAATAAATTTAAATTTGTTTGTCACTAACAATATATTTTTGTGAAGAAATCATGTTGTTAAAGTCACATGAAGAAAACCTTTTCATTTTTACGTGTCTGGTGCACCGAGGTTAAAGTTCAAACACAACTCACGCGATACTCGTGAGCTCGCGTGATTTGTCTGTCCTGTTGCTGTGGTTGATAGGTTTGTTGTTCATGCACGATGCGATTTGGTCCCGCCCAGAATAAAAATTAAGGGTTTTTTTCAGATGACTATAAATATATTTAACCTTCCTATAGCTAAAGAATAATGTTTCACTTTTAAATCAACAGGCATAACTTTGGAATCTCAAACTTTAAGAAAATAGAAACACTGCTGGCAGAACCCCAAGAATTGAATTTGGCTGAAAATTGTCTTTTTAGAGCGAGTGATATGGTTTAAAAAAATTGTTTTGATTCAATTAGGGTCTTTTTTGATTCAAATAAGTTTTCATACCCAATTAGTGGATCATGGCTTATGCCTTTAATTGTCATCACTACCTGCCACCATACAGTTTACAAGAATCCATGCAGTTAACCCCTGTTTTCTCTGTCTTTATTCATTGCAGTCAACCCATACAACATTCCTAACGCTAGGCCTATTCTGTCATGGCCTTCTTGCTGGGTTTGCATTATGGCAATGTGTAACAGTCTACATGCTAAGTGATCCAGTACCCTCCTCTGACAAGAATGGCGACACACAATTTCTAGAGCAGTATAGTCGGATGGCTCAGCCAGCGCTGTCAATCTACTATTTTTTACTCGCAATATGTACAGTGTCTGTATTTGATAGGTAAGTCTAGAGAGCAACTCAGTGATGTTAAAAAGGGGATCACCACCTTCATAGGAGCGCACCATTAGATTTCCAGGGGGCAGGAAGTTGGGTTCGGGGTGGATTTTTTTTATCTTGCGCCCCTTTCGGGGGCGATTTTGTTTCCTAGAAATTACTGTTTTTTCCTTATTCCATATTCGGGGGGATTTTTTTTCCTTCTGCCTATGGATGGGGAATTTATTTTCCAAAAAATTCCTGCTTAACCCCTGGAAATCTTATGGTGTGCCCCTTAATGCCAAAGGAATAGCCACCATCTGATCATCACTCACGGATAGTGAATTATCATACATCCGGATTTTAATTATTATGGTTCTCCTGTAGAGAGAAGAGAATTTACACTTCAGATTACTTTAAGATGGTCATCTTTGAGTATCTTTGTGTATCTAACTCAATGACGTTGTGTATCATTCCAAGATGTGTGTGCTTTGTCTAGCTACCTAGCTCAATTAAAGAACTCCCAGAGGTGCAATAACTTGGCCCCAGCATGTGTGACAGCAGGATGAAGACAATGTTCTTGCTGCAGCGGCAAGCAGTACCCACACAGTACTGAGACTTTCCAATACATATGCTCAAAATACACTTCCCTGCGTGGTACTTATATCACCAAAACAAATGATGAAAACATGATCAATATTTTACATAGTAGGGTAATGATGCCAGTTTTCGGACACTGCCAGTTTTCGGACACTTTCGTATTTACGCTAGTTCAGCTTGCTTATCAGAACTCTTAGCAAAAATTTATTTTATTAGATTGAAGAACAGATTGGAACTGCATCGAAAAAGTCGATTGGCAG
>JXSR01S039400.1:0-11136 GCA_000969725.1 Ophiothrix spiculata | reverse complement strand
AATATTTATATACAAGAGGTATAAACAGAACAAATGTGATGACTCACCCCAAAAGGGGGGACTTTGCAGATGATATCAATTTTGATTTTATCATTTCATCTGGTTTTTTTTTCATTTCATCTTTTGCAGTATTTTCTAAGCTTTGGAATGACACCTTACTTGTTGAAATTGATCAAGGCGATCAAATTTTACAACAGAAAATCTGCTCGAAATTCTTATTATTTTCTTTATTTTTTGCTCCCTATTTTCACCTGTTTCTTAAAAATTGTTCTGTCGCAAAGTCCCCTTTTTCGGGATTAGTCATCACAAATGACATATATTTCATCGGACATTGTATTTTAATAATCAGTAAAAGCACACAATCAAACATTTATATTGACATGATATTATCCCAAATGTTTTGCAAGAACAAATTGAACGAAAAAGCAGTATAGACAAATTATGATTAGCCAAGTCAGTGGGAGGAAAATATAAATGTATGTTGTATGTACTAATAATAATCGAATAGTTATCTTTAAAAAGTAAATAAGATATATCGTCGAATACTAGTATATGGTTGACTGCTGATTTAAAAGCTGTGTACGGTTACTCTTAAGTGGTCAACAGGAAAAAAAATTGCTAAACAATAAGAATTTAATTAAACTAATTTGGCTGCATATAAAAAAAAAAGCTTCATTAGCCCCAACCCTTCTGAATCTTACAATGTCCCATTCCACATAGTTAAGAAAGTCCGTTAATAAAAACAGTAAATATTAACATTACCAAGTAATATATGATGCCCAAATTTGACACAATTAGAAGAATATCTATAGATTTGATTTCCATTAAAAAACGAAAATCGAATAATTTATACATAGGCTACTTCAGTAGCTGCTTTCCTCTCATTTTTCCAGAGTACCCCTCTTTTCATACCTAACACATACACAATCAACCTATGTTTTGAAACAACATTGCATTCAAAAATTAGGATATTTTAAACATTTTCAATATAGTGTATATTCTATTATATATTCAAGTCAATATGCTGATTGGGAATATCATGTATTTATGCATAACACTTAAGCGATTAAGTATCCATATGTAGAATCTTGACATTTCAATTTACTTTCACAGTGGGTAGACTATGATTACATTATTCTATAATTAGACACTTTTAGTTAATACTCGTTTTTATACATTGATATAGCGTTTAGTTAAAATAACTGGTGTAATAATCAATAGTAATACTGAAAGATTATTTTAAAACATGTGCTTTGAGCGATTTTTATATCAGTGCCAATTTGAGTAAAGTTTCGTATTTGCATATGTTGGCCCCCGTGGCAAATAAATGCAGTTATAGTTCCCTTCGTGTAGCTCATTGTTGTAGCAAATCTGATATATACTTAGTAATTTTGTGTATATATCAGATATGCTACAATAGGCAGCATGTACAAGCCGACAACTGCATTATTTTGCCGCGGCAGCTCACATACTAGTATGTGCAGTTATGAAAATGTCTTTTAAAAGGCCTTTAATGACTGAATTTATAAAGCTATTATGGTAAAGTTGAATGTCAAGTGCAAGTTCCTATTAAAAGCATAACGAAACAACCAAATGACCAAAAGAAGAAATACACTGTTTGTTAGTGTCTTGTTTAGATTTGTGCGTTTTTGTCATTCAAGATTTTGTAGCTGAGTTGCGGATTTACTCTGTTCGCCTTAAAAATCTAAATCAGTTAAAAAATTGATGGTTAGTTAGAAACTCAGAAAAACTAACTTTGTCCGTAGAGACACAAAGAATGATAAAGTCTTTAAACATCAGGAAAAAACGACCTACGTATCGCGCGGCGTAAGAGCCGGGTGGCGAAAACAAATGAAAAAACAATCAAACTCACTTCCATTGAACAAGACGTTGCACACCCCTTGCATCCCATATGTCACCCTGGGAGTTTTAAATGCACAGTCCGTCAGAAACAAGTCCACTGCTCTTGTGGATTTCGTCATTGAAAATAAATGGGATCTCTTGCTATTTCTGAGACTTGGCTGAAACCTAACGATTCTACTGCTGAGTTCACACCTGAAGGATTTAATTTTACCCATGTTCCACGCATCTCAAAAGGTGGTGGAGGAGTGGGTCTTCTTTACAAAACTAATTTGGTTGTTACCCCTCAAAACTTTGAGCAATTCAAGTCTTTTGAATCCCTTCATTGTGAAATTACAGACAATTCTCAATCCGCTCGTCTTATCATCATCTATCGTGCTCAACCAAAGAGCACTGGCTGTACATTTAGTGATTTTATCAAGGATTTCCGTTTGTTATTGGATTTTTACGTCCTTCACAAATCAAATCTCATCATAACTGATTTTAATATCCACATGGATATCCCTGGTGACACCGAAACTATTGATTTCAATGATATGCTCTCCTCTTATGGATTATTGCAGCATGTTAGTGATCCTACCCATCGTGCGGGTCATACTTTAGACTTAGTGATTACGCAGGAAAGTGAATCAATCCTTACCAATACCACCGTCAGAGAAGGAATATCTTCTGATCCGCTTAAGGAACCTGTTCACAAGTCTCTTGTTTGCAAATTGAACATGCAGCGTCCACCTGCACTTAGAAAGACCACAACCACCCGTAACCTGAAGGCTATTGACATTACCGCTTTAAGCTCTGATCTCAGAAATTCTAATTTATTTATCAACCTGCATGAGATAACTGAAACTTCTAATTTTGTCGATCTTTATAATGCAACGCTTACTTCAATTTTTGAGGATCAAGCACCGGCCAGAACCCGTACTGTTGTTTTAAGACCAAGTTCGCCTTGGTATAATGATACTTTTCGCGAAGAAAAGCACAAACGACGACTGCTTGAGAAAAAATGGCGTCGTTCTAAGCTTGAGATCGATAGGCAACTGTACTGCAAACAACGGCAGTTTGTAATGTCTCTCATGTATCATGCCAAGAAGAAATTTTATTCTGAAATGATTGAGAATGCGTCAACTGATCAAAAACAGATTTTCAGGACAGTTGCTTCATCAAACCAAACATTCACCCCTCCCAGACTCATCATCGGACCAATCGCTTTTTGCCAATAGATTTTCTGCATACTTTATACAGAAAATTCAAGCTATCAGGGATATGTTTCCCCCAATTGACACCTTAACGTCCATCGATGAGACTTCAGAGAATACTCTTGATAACTTTAGATTCACTTCTGACGAAGAACTGAGAAAAATTGTCATGAATTCACCAAGCACATCCTGCTCCTTGGATCCACTACCAACAAGGCTTGTCAAAGAGGGTATTGATACCTTTCTTCCAGTGCTCACCCAGTTAGTAAACTCTTCCTTACAGTCTGGTTCTGTTCCCACAAGTTTGAAGGAGGCACATGTGAGGCCTCTGTTGAAAAAGCCAGGACTTGATAAAAACGATCTGAAAAACTATACTCCTGTATCAAATTTGCCATGGATCTCCAAACTCATTGAAAGATTTGTTTCTTCAAGAATATCTGACTTTCAAGAAATGCACCATCTTCAAGAATGCTATCAGTCAGCCTACAAGAAACGCCATAGCATTGAGACAGCATTACTGCGAGTCCAGAGCGACGTTTTGTGTGCATTAGACAAGGGTGATATATGTGCTCTGGTTCTGTTAGATCTTTCGGCAGCATTTGATACTGTTGATTCAAAAATTCTTCTTAAAAGGCTGCACGATTACATTGGTTTAAGTGGTACTGCTCTATCCTGGGCAAAATCATATCTTTGCAACCGTTCCCAGTGTGTCATCATCGGTAACTCCAAGTCTGAGCCAGTCTCCTTGGGCTTTGGCCTTCCACAGGGATCGGTACTAGGACCACAGTGGTTTACCATATATACATATCCTATCGGTAATATTGTCAGAAAACACAATCTCAGATTTCATCTTTACGCCGATGACAACCCAGATCTATTTTTCTTTCAAACCACGGGACAGTTCAACAAGTATTCTGCAGATTGAAAATTGCATATCTGAAATAAGACTATGGATGCGGGACAATTTCTTGAAATTGAATGACAGTAAAACGGAATTTCTCATCATCGGTTCAAAACAACTCAGATCTCAAAGTGCTATTGAAAAGATTATCATCGGTGACTCACAAGTTGTTGCATCAAGTGAAGCCCGCAATTTAGGTGTTATCTTTGATTATGGCATGTCTAACACACCTCAAATCTCTGCTACTGTAAAAGCTGCATACTGTCATATTCGCAACATCGGTAAAATCCGCAGAAGCCACTGAACTCATTGTCAACTCTCTTGTAACATCGCGATTGGACATGTGCAACTCACTGCTCTACGGAACTCCCGATTATCAACTTCACCGTCTACAACTTGTACAAAATACAGCTGCACGTCTCATCACACTCTCAAAGAAACGCTTTCATATCACACCTGTACTTTATAGTTTGCACTGGTTACGTATAAGACAACGTATTGATTACAAAATCCTTGTTCTCGTCTACAAATCTCTTCATGGATTAGCACCATTTTATCTCACTGATCTTCTTCATGTTTATGCACCTCAACGCACTGGACTGTGATCTGCAAATCGCCATCTTTTACAAGAACATAAAATAAACAATGTCTTTGGTGACCGCTCTTTTGTTAACTGTGCACCAAAGCTACGGAATCAATTGCCATCTTATATTCGTAACTCTGGTACATTATCTTCATTTAAGACTGCTTTAAAAACTCATCTATTCAACATATCTTTTGCTGAAAACTTGTAGTGTATTTTTGTAATGTAGTACTGTATTCATGATGACTTTTGCTTATTATTGTATTTCTTGTTCATTGTTGTCACTAGCGCAGTGAGCGTCTTTTTCTAGACGGATGCTTGCGCTTTACAAGTTTCAATTATTATTATTAGTTGAAAGCCATTTTTGTAATTCACGTGTGCCAAACGAAAACGTATCATGTTGACCCATGTTTAAAGATTGCACGTATAAAGTATTTCCCTATTTTACATTTTGCGAGGTAAAATTGTCAGAGTTTGATTATGGTCTCTTCCAAGTATAAAGACTAGTTCAAATCGCAAGTTTACGTATTGTTAACAAATTAAGATTACAATGAATTACCAAAACTTAATGCATCACGCGTTTTATCAAGCAATGCATGTTTTAAGCCTATTGACACATTTTATTTAACTAAAGGCTCTGTCACACATCACCATATAGAGCAAAACATACGCCTTACGTACTTTATTCCACTATTGTTATGTTTGGAAAAGGTATACTTTAGGTCCCATCAAAAACTATACCCTAACCCTAACCCTAAACCCTAACCCTAACCCTAAAACTAACCCTAACCCTAATCCTACACCCTAACCCTAACCCTAACCCTAAATTAAACCTAACCCTAACACTAACCCTAAACCCTAACCCTAAAATTATGGATGGGACCTAAAGTACACTTGGTCCTTATGTTTTATGCATTGTTGTTCGTCATGTGTTTGTTACAAGTACGTTCAATACGTTATCCATACGGTCTGTCAAATAGCAAAACATTATTAAATAAATCTTGTCAACTGGACTTACGTTTTTGATAGCTACAGTATCGCTCCTTATCATATGGTATATCCGTTATGTATACGTTTAATTCGTTATAGTGGTGGTCCGTTTAGCACACGTTCAATATGTGAAACTTGTGTACGTTATTCGTACGTTGTGCTCTATACGGTGATATCTGACACAAAGCCCTAACGGTCGCTGTTGTTTGCATGGCAATCTTATCATGGTTGCACTTCACCTTCAACATGGTCAAAGAATGGGACTGGGTGACTTGTTACAATTAGTTATCAACAACTGCCGACTTATTCTTTGTATGCGGTTAACAATTCGTAAACTCTGAATTTCAAACTAGCCTAAGTATATGTAAGAATTTGCTGAACCGATTTGTCATCTTTCTTTGTAAAAAAATACATTTTTTTTTTTATTTTCTTACTTGTATACATGAGTCAAAAATACGGTGTGTCGGAAAATAAACATCTATATACTTTCCTTAAATGCTACCCAAATTATGGATATACAGTCGAAATATACTTGAAATATAATTTTCTTACTTACTGAATTAAAAGTGTTTCACCAAACTGAGTTGTCAAGTGATACGAATTAAATTTAACTTTTGCATATTATTCATGATGTTGAAATCAAATAAACAGCGCATGAAATTGAAATATAAATAATGTATGGTTCTTTCCTTTTACATGTAGTTTTGTATATCTAAAACTGATATTTAATTTGTCTTGAGGGATACTAGTAAATAGAAAAGAAAAGAATAAAACTGTACTGTAACTTTGAGCTGATAGTTTATTAAAATGTATGCCAATTCTCGTTTGAATCTCACATAAAATAGTAAAGTGACTCTTGTTTTGGATTCTAAAGAACTATATGGTCTAAGTGATGTGGACAGTATTAATTTAAAGTTGTTGATAGTCAATAATTCCGAGTTTCTGTTATATTTCTATGAGTAGTTTACTTTTAATGATCACCTGAAGAGGGTAACGCCTCACCCTCTTTAAACTATTGGAAAAAATGATATTATTATTTTTTAAACTGCTCCCTCAAAATAATATATTTGCATCTTTCAAATTTTAATGTGATATAATTACAAAATTGAACTCTTCATATTCTAATCTCTCAAATGATGTGTATGAAATCACTAAAATCATGAAAACAGATTTTTAAGATATTAGTATGTTATTCTGTTAATCACTATATGGTATTTTCTTGGAATTGGCCTTGTATAACAATGAAGCAAAAATGAAATCACTAAAATCATGAAAACAGATTTTTAAGATATTAGTATGATATTCTATTAATCACCATATGGTATTTTCTTGGAATTGGCCTTGTATTAAAATTATTGAATGAGTCGAAGGTCAAAGTCGTTGCTCAAATGATAATTCTTCCAGGTATTCCGCTGACGGTACATATTTTGCTAACGATACAATTTGTAAAGACATTTGGCTCCCAAATTTTTAAACTATTTGGGGTCAAAAATTTATTTTGTAATGAAAAATGGCCGCCGAAATTCAATATTTTCAACCATATTAAGATACAAAATGGCAACCAAACTCCGTTTTAATGCGCTGAGGAGGGTTGAAGCAACCAGAATGTTCTCCTTAAAATATGTCGTTTTCATGTTTCATATCCAAGATGGCGCCTTTACTGAGGTTAACATTTGTTAGGGCATCTTTATAACAACATTAGAAACATTAAATTTTCAAAATTATCACTTGCAAACACTTGAAAGGTCTAATCGGAATCATTTCATCATAAATTATGTATATTAGAAGTTTATGAATCAAAACGGAACCAAATAGGAAGTAAAAATGTATACCAAAATTGATAACTAAGTATCGATATAAATGGTTTAGTTGAAAAAGTTCTGGATGCTGCTCATGATAGTTTAGACTACTATTCTATATAACGTTTGGAATTGAATTGAAGGGTCTGGTCAAATGCTTGATTTTAAAATAGAGATTCCTCCGTGTTAAACCAAACAGTACGTTGGGCGTTCAAAGTTAAGGTATTGGTTAAAATGAACAGTCTCAGAAATGTTCTATTATTTTTTTTTACTTGTCAATAATATGTTTTGTGTTAAATTCTGTCAGTCCTATATATTTCTTCTTACAAATTTTGTTAAATCATAAACTTTTCAATATTTCGGAAATAAAAATGAAATTACATTTTTGTTTTCTTGACTTGAAAGAAATTTGATGTTAAAAGTCACAAAATAATCATGACAAATTATTACATTTTTGTAAGATGTTTTATTTTATGCGATTTTAAAATCCAAATGGAAAACAATACGATAAAATACTGTACGCATCACGTAACTTATTTTTTTAAAGTAATCAAAAACGATTTAATTCAACCTTAGTAAAATAAAACAGCAAATAACTGCAAGACTTAAGTTATTGGTATTTCTATAAATCTCTGTAGAGTGACTTTCCAGCCCCTTCCTTCATAAGACGGATTTGTTTATAACTGGGGCATTTTGGTCATCCTTTATTAAAATATAAGAAACTGAATAGCACATTTACCAATTTAGCATATTTTACCATAATAGGGGTGGGTAGTCTTCGTTTTACACTATAATACAATTGGGAGCTAAAAAAAATCATCGTGTGCGGTCGTCAATGGTCGGCATAATCCGGAAATGGCTCTGAACTAGAACATATCGCTACGTTTTCTACAGATGATGTCATATTATTTGTGATGACTCACCCCGAAAAGGAGGACTTACTTATGTTTATACGACGGATTGACAGATACCTCAACAAGTTACAAGCAGGGAATGTTTTTGTATCATCTTTGAGACCATGGTCTAAAAGGGTACGTGTTTTATGAGATTACAAAATACATCTCGAAGTTAACGCTCGTGTGAGATTGGCCGAATACTCTTTTTATATAACTTAAAACTGTCATATGGCCTCTTCTCGCCTTAAGTAAGAAGCATGCTGGTACACAACTTTCAGAAATGCACCTGCATATTTATTTTCGGAATTGTTGCACCATTGACGTAGCTATTCTCGATCTGTACACTATATAAAATCGTTTGCCTGCAGTGACACGTATTGGATCAATCTTTATCAGATTTTATCAAAAATGGTGCAAATTGAAGCAAATTTTGATATTTATAACCTTAATTTTCTTCGAATGTCACATGGGATATGTAAATGAAATTTGAAACTGTTTAAGTGTGTCTTGAAATTAAATAATACCCTGGTAAAAACATCACAATCGTTCCACTATATTTAAACCTTCTACTCAGATTTGCTCTTTTAACGCAAGTGTGTTTACTTATAGTTAAGATGACATGATATTTAGACATTAATTATTAAAGTTAATAACAGTCATTTGACCTCCTATCGGGAGAGTGTCAATCATAAAAAAAGATTTATCCCAATAAATTTTAAAACACTAGTTATTCATTAATGTTTAAAGTGCTATAAAATGTTTCTTGCACTCTCGTCTTCTAATATGTTTAAGGAAAATAATCTTGAAAACAAATTTCATTGCGAATTGTACGCAAGTGTGTATACTCATAGTCAAGTTGACATGACATTCAGACCAATAGTGTATATCTTTCAGACCAATAGTGTATAATCTTAGTGTCTAATATAAATGTCAGTAAATTATACCATCAAAAATGTTTCAAACTTTGGAGTGTCACATACACTCCCGCTCGAAAGAATTTCCGCACAAAAACTTTATTCAGGCATATCTCACAAGGCGTTTATCTGATTTTCAACATTTTTGACAGAGCTATATTGTATTATTATCGAACTAACTAATCCGGAATTACATTTATTACATTTGAAAAATATGTCGTGTTATCACATTACTATTTGCGTCTGCACATAAAAAATGCTTATAAAATGGTGGATAGTTATGCATATTGTCTATTCATTTGCCCGGATTCATTTGATAAGTTGTGAATAACAAACTAAAGAGGGATTCAACCGAGCTTTTGGTAATACAAACGAATGATGTGTATTTACGAGGAGTTTTTTTTTACAAATTCAATCTTTTACCAATTTCATCTCCTCGCAATAGTTTTTAACAGACTCGTATGTTTTGTCCGTCGGTAGGCTCACTCAAAATAACAAAATTCACCTAAATGTGATTTAAGCTACATGTTTTTTAATGATTAGAAAGCTCTGATAATACAACAACCCTGATAATAAGAGGTGATTTTCAAGTCCCGTCAGTTATTTGTATATGTAAAATGAGTTGAATAAAACAACCCCCAAATGATACAAGCTATATTTTATGGTCTCCAAGATCTTGTACTAACGAGGTTCCACTGTAATTTTGTTTTTCTGTTAAATAGAATAGTACGTAAGCTACAAACACTCTATTAGAAATACCTAACCAAAATTAACAACACGTATATTGCGCAATTTTAGTTTTATTTGTGTGCTGTTCTGTACATCTCTAAGCCTCTTACATCTTAGTGTATAATGTTTATTATATCGTGGGATTATCTTTTTGTTTGCATGTAGATTTGTGAAATGGTAAACGAGTCTGAAATATTACTCTTATAATTTTGGCTATATATCAGGTGTATGTCTTATTCAAAATTTAATTATTTAGAATCACTTTAAGGTATTTCAGGTAATCAGTTGAATTTCGTCGAACATTTTTTTACGAAATACAAATCAACTGCGACTCACAAATGAGTTCTTGACATTTCCTGAGCTAATTTAAGGGTAATTCAATATAGTTCAAATATCAAATTTCATTAAGTCCGTCATAAAAACAGGATTTATTATTAAAATATGTTTGAAGCAAAGAAAATATAAATATTCCTGGAATAATCCTACGTTTGCAATGCTCCATTAGAAACGATTAACTTTTAATGATCTAAAGTGAAGTTGTCGCTTGAATTGTAATTTTTTGTTTGCATGTTATAACCATGTTGAGGGTTTCTTAGAGATCATTTATGTTTTAAATACTTATTTTGAATCGTTAAGTCAATAAATTATATTACAATGTTTATTTACGTTATAATTAAGTATCATATCTTAATAAAGTATTCAAATTTACAACTAATAGCGAGAACATATTGAAATGTATACAAATTACAGGTGAATTTTCCCTTAAACAAACACAATAGAAGAATTAAGTTACGTGACATTTTGAAATCCTGTGATCGTTTCATTATCACTCACAAATTGGGACTCTTTCGCCTGATAGTACATTATGAATACAAGAAACTTGTGCATATTAGCCTATATCAAACGATATAAATCATGTTTTCACGCAACAATCGGTGCTCATGAACGAGTCAGGAATTTAGATGGGTTGTCATTTACCGCATAATAGCATCCGTCAAAAGCAATATTATGCTGAAAGCAGCAATTATTTAATTCTTAAATATTTAGTTTCTCAAAATTATGTTCTTTCTTCCACTATTTCAGGAATTTCATATAGAATACCCCAACACACCCCTGTATCGCATATATGCCATAAGTCGAAGCTCTTTTTCTTATATATATTTAGAACCTAACAGTATAGCGCCACCCAAAATCAGACACATAAATGATTTGTTGAAAAGCCACAGTTTTTCGCGGTTGAAATATCTTGAAATATAATGACTCTACAG
>JXSR01S039391.1:101211-118448 GCA_000969725.1 Ophiothrix spiculata | reverse complement strand
ACCATTTTCATAGAATATGAAGCACCGTCTCTGCCATTTCTGAAAAATAAAAAAGAAACATATAGCATATTTAGATGAAGATGAATTTTACAAAGGCCATTCTATTTGAATTCAATTTAGCATAACTCATGTTGATGACACAAGGTCACATATAAACCATCTCTAAGTTCAGCAGCCTATTTCTCTTACAAATTTTTAACAATTTACTCAAAGAAACAAACATTCAGTTTTATTTACAAGGAATAACTTTCTAGTTATCTACAGATTACATATATCTAGTATTTGACTATAGGCTAAACAATAATTTATTGGACAGTGGAAACAAAAATCCACAGTACAGGGTCCCATTGTTTGTAAATGCAACCCAGGCATGGATTTTGGTTTAAATTGTCAAATATATATTCATTTTGCCTATAGTGGACTAGTTAAATTGGTTCCAGAATAACCTGAAATGTGAGCTCAGGTATTGAACATTTGTATGGACCTATAAAGCAAATAAATGTCAATGACATTGCTTAATTTCAATCGAAATCACTCTTAATGTGTCAATAATTTGAAAAGTTCTGACATTAAGTAGAAAAACGGATTATGAAAAAGAATACACATGACCTCAGTGACATCATTTATTGGATTGATAGAGTCCGTAATCTCACATAACCATTGTTTCATCAAGTTCATTCCTCGTAAACAAGCATTGATCCTATTGTCAGGCCACGAATTAATATGGCATATAAATATCAAAGTCAGTTTAGCACAATGGTCATAACTCATGATTAAAGTTTAACATGTTTCAAGAGTTCATCAGCAAGATCCATTCCATAGAGTTATATGTAGACACATGAAAAAGGGCCTAGTGCAATAATACTGTACACATTCTTCTTTATGGTGGCATTTCATGAGGTGGGTCAAAAGTGTGTTACATGGTCAAAATGGTCAAAAAAACAATTGTTTGATATGATGTTAATATTATTGATCTCTTTCAATTCAAGTAACTTTTTAGCCAAATATCACTTTTGTTTTGGCATAATGAGCTAATTAATGGTTAATTACTCCATAGACGGCAATGCAAACTGTAATTTTCAAACGCGTTTTTCTCAAAATTGCCAGTTTTTACTAAAGCAAGTCATAAATTGGAATGATTAATGGTAAACAGTTCATTTTTTCAGGATATGTTCTAAACACTTTAATAGTTACTTTGATGCATTAAACTTGAAACAGACCCCTTAGGGTCTTGGTGTTGATGACCTTCAATTAATTAGAGGCGGGCTATACAAGGGGAGAAAAATGTGATGTTTCAAATCATTCTGTCCTAATTCTTATTTGATGAAGCTTGATCCCCTGAACATTTTGACACCAAATTTGTCAAAATCGGACAAAAAATGAGAAGGTGGTGCCCAAAAAACTGATCCGAGGGGAGAGGGGGTCTGAGGACAGGTCTAAAAATGATAAATTTGCCAATTACTGTAATTATATACCAAATTTTAGCCATGTTGGTGACTATCTGTATGTATTTGAGGTCACGAAATCCATTTGTGAATGTTCCAGCAGTGTCAAACTTTCCAAAATGGCGATATGGTCTCAATTTGGGTATTTGCCGCATCCGTAGGCACCGCATCCTTAGGCACCACCACCCTTGTACTGCCAAGTTCAAACCATTGTCTCTCCTAAATTATGTGACCCATGAAGACCAAATTAATGCCACAAATAGCAGAACAAGTAAGCTTTTAAATGAGACATTAAACAAGTCAATAGGCCAAGGAATAGTGAATTTACATCAAATTAAGTTCGAGAACCCATGAAAAAATGTAACAACACCACCTTTTCAGCATACCCACCTAATGAAATGCCACCTTATGTTATTATTCACATTTTGATAATCAGGCTCTTAAAACAACACTATAATATCCTACCAACACGGTGCCCCCTATCACCCATTTAGACTTCCTTGACTGTCTGGGTTGGGTTTTGGTAGATAGACTACCCAGGCTCACCAGATATACACAGTATGCAGCCCTCCATTCGCACAGGGGACCAACAGTTTTTACGTTGACTTCCGAAACATGGAGCAATTAGAGTAAAGTTTCTTGCCCAAGGAAACAAGGAGACATTTAGCACTACAATCGGGCTCGACTAATTTGGTTAACTGACAAGAGACTATCTATTCCACCAATAACCTGCGGTTCGGCTATCAGTGACTTTATAGATCAGTGTTCTATGTAGAGTCAATGGATTTATTTAAGTTAGTGAAGTATATAGGTGAGGGTTGCAAGTGCGACTAGGAGACATGGTCTGACCGGCAGTGCAAAATTTATCACCATACTCAAAACCTTTGTCAGTGCAGTGGATGTGTGGACAATAAACTGGGAAATTATTATCTGATAATACTAAAATTCATCCTCTGAAAAATAGTACTTTTGTCATTGACATCTCAAATAATAAATGTGACAACTCACGGAAGGGAGCACTTTGCAGATGATATCAATTTTGATTTTATTATTTAACCTGTTTAAAATTACACCGTACTTGTTGAAATTGATCAAGGAAAAAACTGCTGGAAATTCTTATTATTTCCTTTATTTTTTACTGCCTATTTTCACCAGTTATTTTAAAAGTGTTCTGTCGCAAATTGTCCCTTTTCAGGGTGAGCCATCACAAATCTAACAATTTCCGACTCTCCTCTACCAATAGCTCCTTCCTATTTTAATGTCAAATCCCTTTGATTACAGAAGTCAACCTGTCAAGTAAACCAATGGGCACTAAGGCTGAAACACTCCAGCAACATGACTTCTTTACATAATGTTCTTAATTCATTGTCCAACCATCAAAAAACAAATCACATTTTCCTGACAGGTGCTTCAAAAATCACATTCAAGAAGCTGTCATCTGCAATCATCAATGGCTGTCTTGCTCAACATATGAAAAGACTAGATATCCAAGAATACGTAGAAGGTGCATGTTATTCATTTCTTAAACATGATTTGGTATGATTTGACCCCCTTTAAACATTATATTCTTCTTTTCTTGTGTCAATCAAATCAATTTGGTGACAATTTCACATTGCGTTACTGAAGTACCAAGTTATGATAACCATGATATGGTTTGTTGGTAGCAAAAACTGACTGTCTGGTATGACACATATGTCATAAAACTTGTCCCCATATTTCCCGATATGCCTTACAAAAATCTATTTCATTTGGGCAGGACAATAATCCACCCAATTCGATTTGAAAAAAAAGGGTGTGCACATTCTGAGCAGTTCAGGGGCACAAATACTAATCATCCCTGTCGTTCAGACAGGAAAAGGCCCCGCAGGGAAAAATTCATGATCGGGTGGGTACATGTGTCCCTATTTTCCAATCAAAAATTTTGTCAAGGGGGGGGGGGCAGTCTGCCCCATCTTGCCCCTACCTGGCTACCAAACTGCCAAGTTCCCTTGCACCAATAATTCCTATGACCACTATGATCCATGCAGTGACCTAAATCATTCCTGTGACATAACCTTTTTTTGGGTCATAGCAGCGAGAAAGGTTCACTCACAGCATCAGGTGAACCAAAGGCGAAGATTTGAGCGATAACAAAAATAGATAGCTTGACGATGGTTCAACAGGGCTAATATGTCAATGCAGTTTGGTCATTTTTGCAAAATAGCTAGTGGAATGGTTTAAAAGTTGGGGAAGAGACACAAATGCAAAATTAGGTATTGGAATGGTATTAAAGTTGAGGAAGGGACACAAATATGGAATGCTATTAAAGTTGAGGAAGGGACACAAATATGGAATGGTATTAAAGTTGAGGAAGGGACACAAATATGTAATGGTATTAAAGTTGAGGAAGGGACACAAATACGATACTGTAAGTAAAACAGGGTTAAATAAACTCATTTATTAAAAGAAACTATGTTATTTTTCAACTTTTAAATGTGCTTGCACTATTCAGAAGGTGCAAATTGATGATTCTGAATATAGATTTTTCAAATTTGGGAAAATTATTGACAATATATCAACCCCTCCCCTGAAATCTCAATGGCATATAGATTTTCTCTTCATTACATAAGGACCAACTTCTACCCAGCCATGACTGATTTATCACAAAGTTGATCATTCAAAACCACCTTCCTGACAACGTAATTCGTTAACTTTTGACAACATTTTTTCTTTCTATAAAAGGGTGTTATTTGTAGAAAGCCAACTATTTATTTCAATTTAAAATTACACACCATAACGATGGGAAATACCATTATCAAGTATTCATTAAATTCATGACTGCTAAAGCAAAAATTTCAAAACAATATCTGATGAATTCAATTACCTAATGGGAGTTACAAATGAACAAATATAGATTAATAAAATCTAGGTATACTTGATGCAAGTGAAATTATACAAAGATAAATGCATTGCCTGCTTAAGTTACAGTTACATACTGAGTTGGTTATTTTGATGCTATTCTAATTATGTACACCTATATTTTAGGTAAATAATAAAGAATCTGAAAATCAACTGGGACTTCAACACAAGGTGCACTATTTTAATTGCACAATTTTCAAGGGTCAAGTAAAAAGCAGTTATTAATCCAACTCATAATGATGATAGTTTAATTTCAAAGAAAGCAATAACATGCTTGCTTTATTTTCTTTGTTGTATCTGAAGCTGACAAAAGACAAAGAAATCCGTCCGTCTTTCCCTAATAATTGTTTACCTGTACTGTAAAATGAAACTGGCGCGAGTATGTTATAATACATGTTCGTGGAATTGCATTGTGCACCACACAATACAGAATTTATTGTACGATATTAGTAAATGCATAAAACTGGCCGTTTTAATGCAAATTTAACATAGAGTATATGAATTCATCGTAGGTAACAGGTTACATCATTCAGCAACTCAAAAACTTTGCCTTGACCATAAAAATATTGTCTATTTTATGAAGAGATATGTTCATCTATTAAGGTGGTATTAAAGGCAAAATGAAGTTGCTCTGACTGAGATAAAAGTAGGCCTGTTGCAGAGAACTAAGCAAAAAAATCTTAATTCCAAACTTTGAGCCAAATCGGACAAACTGTTTTTGTGATATTGCTGTTTATTAAAGTTTCTTTGTATTTTATTGTTTATGCAAATATATTGATGAAGTTAATGAGGAAAACTGGCAAAATATGCTCATTAATATTAATTTTTGCCAATATTTTTCCAATATTTTATGAATAAACCTTCATACTACTTTTACCTTTAAGAATTTTAACTTGAAACTTTGCCAATATGTTTCCATGACCTAAAACTTTAATGTATGATTTACCCGCCCATCTAATTTGCATATTTGCATAATTAATTAGCTTTTTGTATAATGCTCATTAATTATGCAAATATGCAAATTAGATGGGCGGGTAAATCATATGTTAATGTTTTAGGCCATAGAAACACATTGGCAAAGTTTCAAGTTAAAATTATGTAAAATAAAAATAGTATGAAGGTTTATTCATAAGATATTGGTAAAATATTGGCAAATATGAATATTAATGAGCACATATTGCCTATGTTGCTCATTAACTTTATCAATATATTGGCAAAAATGATAGAAAACAAAGAAACTAAAATCATACATATCTTGACAACCGTACGTCCGATTTCCTTCAAACAAAAACCATTTTGCTCAGTGTTTTAAGCTTTACTTGTTCAATGTAATCAAGTACCTATAAATTCAGTTTCTAATTTCCAGAAACATCCTTTCGATCCACCTTAACTCAGACAAAGCATGAATCAGCCAGACATGTTTAAGCCAAGAAAATGGTGTTTGATGATATTCCATTTTGCATGTGAAGTCAATGGGGATGATTTCACTGATGTGGTTACTAATTGGAACACGGACAATAAATTAAACTACGTGTTCAAAATGGAATGATAAAAATTCATAATTGGATAGGCACATTAATTGACAGGAATTTGTATATTGTACAAAAAGGATCCACTCCCTGTTTAAGAAATGTAAGACAACTGACATCACTATGACGCGAAATAAAAATGACAATACAAGTCTACATTGATGTGACACGGTTGCTTAATTCGACCTGCTTTTCAACTTGGCAATTTTTTAAAGGTTAATGATTCGAAAAGCTGATATTTTTTTTTTCTTTCTTGTACACTTAATTGTTTGTTGTTGTTTTGTATGAAGAGATACCTGATAACAAGATAAGATCAGACATAAAACCTGTTTGTTTGTTTGTTTGTTGCAGATAAAAATTTATAGTTTATTTTTCTGCATTGTACATTTTTAGACAATTTTCTTATCTGTTTTAGATTACCATTATTAAATAAAGTATACGAAAGAGTTTAATGCAAAAAGATGTATCTGCATTTCTCATGTCGAATAATTTGTGATGGCTCACCCCGAAAGGGGGACTTAGCAGATGATATCAATTTTGATTTTATCATTTCATTTGTTGCAACATTTGCTAAGCTTTAAAATGACACCTTACTTGTTGAAATTGATCAAGGCGATCAAATTTTACTACAGGAAATCTGCTAAAAAATCTTATTATTTTCTTTATTTTTTGCTGCCTATTTTCACATGTTTCTTGAAAAGTGTTCTGTCGCAAAGTCCCCCTTTTCGGGGTGAGTCATCACATTTAAGTTTATCAGATACAAGTTGCATAAATAACACAAATTATTATCATTCAGGATGGTGGAAGTGTTTTTGTGATGCTCAACTATTATTTCAAAGGTAAAAAGATCTGCAAAATCGAAGTGCCCATCATCTCTGCCAAAGAAATTGGAACTTAATCATTATAGATAGGAGAAAGTCGGCTATGATTCAAGAATGCCAATACCTAGAATGAGAATAGCATGCATGAGTGCACTTCATATTGCCCCAGAATAAGCTTTTCAAACTGGTAACTGCCACAGAAACTTACAACTTCACAGTTCCTAGCAATTGTCAAAATAAATAAACAATTTGCTCCAAATCCAGATCCTACTTATTTTCATAAATTCTTGATATACTTTTGTGAATACAACCAACATATAGTTTGTTGTTGATAAAAAGATAAAGATCAGGCATAAAATGTGTTTGCTTGTTGTACAAAAGATATAGTAATTTACTGTTCTAGATCTTTATAGATACCAGTTATAGTGAAAAATAAGTTATCCGCCCTTCCTAAAATTCTTTTTTTGATATAATACTTCCTGTATACTTAAATCATGCAAGTTTTTTTAATGAAAGAAAATCTTATTACTTTGATATAATAGGCCTAAACTTCAAATGTTGCCATAGTACTCAAAACACATCAAATGATTGGCAAATGATATAAAAATCTTGGAAACAGGTTTCGGATGTTTTTACTCACACCTTTGTCACTGAGCCCATAAAATTGTGACTGAATAACTGAATTTTTTTTAGAAAAGTAATCACATTTAAAGGAGTATGATCTGATTGCCTCAACATATTTTCAAACTTTTTGAGATATAAGTACCAAAATGTTGCTCATATTTATAACATAACCCATGCAAACTTCCTAGCTGAAATATGTTCCATCTTGAGTGGTCATCATATGACATTGAACACTAAATTGTGAAAAATCGGACCATGCTCCTTTAAATTTTGCAAATCTGAGCCAATATATACAGAAAAATTCCTTTGAGAAATGAGTGTTCAAATTTGTTGGCTGAATATTTTTACTACCTTTGAAAAAACACATGACTAGTTGTTTTTGGCTAGCACTTTGAAACAGTTTTAAGGTGTTGTAAACTTTGACCCTGGGACCTTGACCTTCTAGAACTTGACCGTGACCACTTTACATTTTACTTCCATGACCGAAAATGACACAGTACTGCATTGAGTATACCAATGATTTGCTACATATATTTTTTCTGAACAGGCAAACTCCTGGACGCTATGACCCCACCGTAGGACGACTAAACTCTATCTTGGGTCACCAGCATTAATTTCGTCTTGTATTGTGTAGACCCGTGTATGGATTTTACCCCTAATATCTTGGTCAAAAAAGATCGCCCGGCGGTTAAGACCGCGCATATATGTAGATATTTTGTATAAGTATCAATTCCTGTCGTTATAATTTTGTAAATCAGAATTCTACTATGGTTTTAATGGTCAATTTTGTGGAAAAATTATGAATTCATGACGTAGCATTGTTGTTTTGATATTATTCTGTCCTTCCCATGTACCTATTCTGTGAAGTGCCACTTTAACTCTCTGTTTTACGTACAATTCTATAAGTTATAGGTCACATTGCACACATTGCATAGCGAATTCTGGGCTCAAGTTTCACCGCGGATGTGGTCACGCATGCTCAGTGCCCCGGGTTAATGCATATGTGACGGCTCACCCGGACTTTGAATATGATAAATCAATTTCGATTTTATCATTTCATCTGTTAAAACATTTTCTAAGCTTTAAAATGACACCTTTCTTGTTGAAATTGATCAAGGCGATCAAATTTTACAATAGAAAGTCTGCTGGAAATTCTTATTATTTTCTTTATTTTTTGCTGCCTATTTTCATCAGTTTCTCGAAAAGTGTTCTGACCAACGTTTTAGCCAGGATTTGAAAGTTGCCCGTCCAAAATTTGAATTTGGAAAAAACGATAATCGGCACCCAGAAACTTTTTTTTTTACCGGGGCTATTTTAATTTTAAAATAGCCCCATTCAATCATTTCATGGGGGCGATTTTGGGGATCACCAGAGCTATTTTTTAATATTCATAATTTAACGTCTAAACACCAAAATGTAACAAAATTAGACGCAAAATTTTGAAGTGTTTGTTTATTCGTGTGCGACTGCCTAATTTTGCAACTTTTACACAAGCATGCGACAAGCATTTATCGGCACGTTGATACATATTTTCGGACTTACCAAGACAATAGTCGGTCAAAAAATGTCTTAAAATTATGATGATATCCAGTATGTTTTATTAATATGATCCAGTTTTGTTCTTGTACTCATGTTAAATTAAAAAGATCGCGTACCGCGGTCGGTCTGTAATCCATCGAATGTACATTGTTTTCCAATGGCTAGAAGGACATTGCGCGATCAATAGTAAGAAATTGTGACGTCACATAAATTGCAATTTGTAAACAAACCGGGCGTAGTGGAAAAATATTCCTTGAAAATGGACCAAGAAAAACTATAAGAAAAAAAGATATACATGTCTTGCTTGTAAATGTAAATAATATCAACAATATATTACATTTTTGTTATGGAAATGATCGGGAATCTTGAGAGAAGCTGAGAAGCTCTGAATACACACATTGAAAAAGTATGCTTTGCAAAATTTTTACCCGTCCAACTTTAAAACTGCCCGTCTTCCCCCTTTTCGGGATGAGTCATCACATATATGCTGATACTATTGCTGGTATTCTTTGTAAGTAATTTTGGGCACTCTCCACTTCAACACCTGTTGCCTAGTGGATTGCGTGATGGACACTTAAAGGACAAATTTGATATCGTGTTCATCAGCTCAGGTTTGAGACTCTTGTTGAAGATTATTTTTCAGGTCATGTTCGAGACTCCATGTGCGTGGCACAATCCCCTAACTTAGCCAAATTTTTAGGGCGCAAATAAACCTGTTTCCTATCTGTACTTTCTTTAAATGAACAGAACTAACAGACAAGTTGAACTGTAACAATTCCCAGACAAATTTCATTTCAAAATCAGCAGTATTTATGATTATGAAAACTTTTGTCCAATATTTCAATGGGCACAATGACAAAGTGCAAAGTGATTATGAGTTGATTTCACCGACTTAAATTTTTCTTTGCAGTAAGTGTTGGTTAGGTCACTAGGCATATGGTTTTTATCTGTCATTTCTGGTGTCAACTTTTTTCCCAAAAAAATCAGCCATGTATGGTCCATATATTTCCAAATGATTTAATGCCAGTATGATTTGTAGGATTTGCCTGAATGGGAGTTAAATGGCCCTTAAATCTACAAATCAACTGGGAATAAATAGAACAAATCCCAAATATGATGCTTTAGGATTTGTACTTCTAATTTTCAATAACAGAAATATCTGTCCAACAATTACCCACAGATTTTACAACTCAACCAGTTGTGTAATTTGTGTCAGTTTCACCATATCCCTGTCATTGTATATAGGCCTAATGGTTTATCAAGTCTGCAATACTTTAATTGGTGTTGCTGCATAAAAAGCAAATGTTCTTCTCAAAACAAGATGGTTTGCTAGACTTGCCTCAAGTCCTTATAGGTAGAAAAATCTCTGGGATTTTTCAGGTCTTATTACATTTTGATTCTGTAAACAGACATACATCTTATTTTGCAAATCAAGTTTTGCCAAAACAAAACAAACTAAAACAAAAATAAACAATCTAAGGTTAAAAGCTAATATTAAGTAAAAGCTAATATCAATTTTATAAATATTAATTTCCCAAGCAAAGTATGTATGGACCCTAAGCTTTATATGATAATTGTCACTGGTAATATCCCTTGGAGAATGTGCCACAGTAAGCCTACCACAATTTTTCAACTTCACAATTGCCCTTAAATAGATTGACACTTCAAAACCCACCAGAGAAGAGCACATTATCACTTCCGAGATTGTGGGTTCGAGCCCCGGGCCGGGCGGTTTTTGTCTCCTTGTTTCCTTGAGCAACAAACTTTACTCTAATTGCTCCGTGGTCGGACAGTTACTTAAAGCCATGGGTCCCCTGTACGAATAGACTCCTTCATGGGGTATGCATGTTATGCAAGTACTTTTATCATTGATTGACTGATTGATTGATTGAATAGAAAAATGGATAGTTAAGTCCAGCCTAAAACACAGATTTTGTGTATTTATGAACATATAGCCTTTATGAAGCAAAATCTCTGTGTAGGTCTCTGTGGCTAGCCTAGTAGTATTTTATTAGAATATTTGATATTTTAGGGGCATCTTCAATTTGGTCTATCACATACACCCTTGATTATCAGCAGGAATGGTGGAAAATCAATTAGTATGGACAGTCTAATATAGGCCTTTATTGTTCACACTTGAACTTTAATCGTGAAGGGGGGGGAGGTGGTGCCCAATCCAGCCTTGATCAAGGCTACCCAGCCCGGGGCTCGAACCCACAACCTCTGTATTACGAGACCCGTGCTCCAACCGCTCGACCACGCTCCCTCTATGCTATGTCCCTTCCTGAAATTTTTAGGCAAGACAAAAATGTTTCTATTTCAAACCATTTCTCTAGTGCATCATAAGGGTATTTACTTCTACAAAATTGATGAACTAAATTTCAAGATAAGCTCTGCGGAAACCAACCATGTACGATGCCAGTCTGCCCAAAGAGTACATTCACATGGCCATATCAATATGCATATTTTTTGGGTCATTAACTAAGGCCAGCATGCTGCACATCTGCACTCTGAGCTCTAACAGAAACATTTCCTAACCAGTACAATGGACATGAGTTTGAAGCCAACAATGACAATAAATACAAATGTTAATCCATGCAGACCATAATAAGTTCCATTTGATTAATTGACAATATAATAGGAAAGCTGTCGTGCTATGTCAATATTGTATAATGACTTTTATGTAAATTGTTTCTTCTTTTCACAAAATACTAATTTATTTTTCTTCTTTTGGTTCATTTACCTTCTAAACAATTCAATTTTAATACTCTATCAACTTTGCCTCTTTATTTCTTACCATATCATATTCTAGTATTTACATATGTTTATTATCTATGAAATTCTCGTTATGATTGATTACTCATCATACCCTTATCATAATTATCAAAGCTGAGACATTATGGTTTTTAATTAGTGATCATGTCCAAAACGGTCAAACGTTAAAAAGACAATGAGGTATCTTGTCACAAAGAAAGACAATTTTCAGTGTTTTATTCCTACAAACTTTTTCTCTTTGTCCTACCAATTATTTTTGATTTATTAACCAAGCTATGATCCCCTGCCTCAATTCATGTTCTGTTCTTTGGATCAAAAAAACAATGAGGTATCTTGTCACAAAGAAAGACAATTTTCAGTGTTTTATTCCTACAAACTTGTTCTCTTTGTCCTACTAATTATTTTTGATTTATTAACCAAGCTATGATCCCCTGCCTCAATTCATGTTCTGTTCTTTGGATCAGGTGCATCCCTTTTTTGAAGGATTTTTATTTTGTGGAAATATACAGGCACTTTCGTGTATCTTTATTCCCATACTCATTTTTTTCAGAGCATTAGGAACTCCACGAATAATTGCATTTCCAAAACAAACTTCCCAAGGCTACAATGTAGAATTGCAGATATTTTGCTATAAAATGACAATTTTAACTTGTTTTAGATGGTAAATACTACACTGGTATCAACATTATCCAAGGTAAAAGATCTCACCTTTTCTTCCATCCAGTGTTTTCCTCCCGGGGGGGGTACTTAGTACAAAAGTGGTTATGGGGACGTGCCGCAAATTCGGGTAGCAAAATCAGGCTCTCTGGTATTTCAATCGGTCCTTTTTCTTCCCAAAATGTGGTATTTTGATGGGTCACTTTTCAAAATTTTCCAAAATTTGCACCAAATGGCGCAAATTTTGACATTTCTTCACAAAACTTTAGACATTTTGTGCCAAAATAGCGCAACTTTTGGGTGAAAAAAATGCAATTTTTGATCAAACTTGACTCAAAATTTGGAAGATTTGGTATATGGATGGGTCCCTTTTTCTTGAAAATTGGTATTTGGATGGGTGGCTTTTCAAATTTCCCTGCGGCACGTCCCTACCCAAACCAAACTTGAGTACCCCCCCCGGGGTTTTCCTTCTCTGATCTTATTATTGTATTGACAATTGGAACAAAGCCTGAGTGGCATAAACCCTATAGAGCTTACATAACCACTATTGTTACCTGGTTGACAGATTTCAAAAGACCTCTTATGTCTTGTTTAATAAGATCACCCAAGATTTTCTCTTTATCTTTGTTTAACGAGCATTACAAGGTGTTTGATGAGGTGGAGATTTGCGAGTTAATATCAGCGTTTTTCTATTGGAGTCATTAACCGGTTAAATACGGGAAAAGGGATTAAAAAGGCCCAATAGAAAATCACCTTCTCTGACATTTGCCCGAGAATGGCGGTGACAATTTCATCGGCATTTATCCTCCAAAAAGTAGGATTTTTAGCGGTGAAATTTACCGGTGAGCCTGCAATGGAAAACTGCACCGTTCCGCCTCAGTGCGCAAGCCAGTTAAGATAGGGGATGACCAGCAGTTGTATTTAGTGAAATGCTACATGGCAAGTCACTAGCAACGTGCAATATATTACAATATAGACCTTCTATCCACTGGGATAAACTATAACATTAACAGGGACTATAACATAGGCCGCCTAATAAGAATCGTTAATTACTAGGTCTATACATTAATTTAGAGGATAAGACATGTTGCGTCATAGACATATGATATGTAAGCCTACAGCATTAATAACATTATTTAGATATAGATTTAATACACCATGATGATGCCTACCAATATTTACTAGATGCCTTAAAAATTTATTATATTCAAATTGTATATTACTTTCCTGGTGCAAATGTCGGGTATTTCATCGGTATTGCATTGCAATAGAAAAACGTCTTTAACCGCTATTATCCTGAAGCCCTGTTAACCAAAATGATAACGTAAGTTCAATAGAAAAACGCTGTAAGATGAGATTTTATTGATCATGCCTCCACCAAAGTACAGATAGAAAACAAGTCTATTTCCACTCTAAAAATTCAGCTAAATAAGGCAGGGCTGTGAGAGTCGGCTGATAAAAAAATCTGAAAATAGTGACAAAATGCAAAAAACAGGCTGAAAATAACAGATTTTAAAATCTGAACTCTCACACCCCTGGCAGCGTTAAGTGCTTCACGTCTGGACCGACGCTGCGCCATCACGTAGTGACCAAGCTCTACACTACGCTGTACACCCTACCAAGCACACTACAATTACTTGACTACAACGCAATACGCATCTTACATTTTCCCGCCAAATTGTGCGTATTCAAGGAATGGCGATTGACAGGCTAGATAGCATCATTCTCAGTTACGACCGTACTCCAGCAGCTGATTGGAAATTTGTAGCCAGAGTATGGTCTCCACAGAGCCAAGTTAACACAATCATACTAATAATGCAGAAAACCGGGGTATTTGGCATCACCATCGCATTTCATTGACAAACCATAGATTTTTCAAACAGGCCTACTGTGCTCCGAGTAGGTTGGAAAGATATCAATCAAAAAGACAAATACAGCCTATTTCCTCAAGAATGAGACACCAGGTATATGCATTGTCTAACACTAAGCTGGCTCTACAGGAGCATGTTCATTGAAAAAGCCAAGGTGTACGGTACTACTTACCCAGAGAGGAAAATGTCATGTTTTAACATAACCTAGTTCTGAATATGTTGTGTACGCTTCACTCTACTTAGAACTAGTACCGTTCCCCTGATCGCCCCTCCCACAGATCGCCCCTCCCACGGACCCAGCAGTGGGCTTTCAGCACACTTTTGACTGTACTGCAGAGGGTAATGGACAGCTCTGAACAAGAGCTACACTATGCTATGCAAATCAAAAGGGACTGGCCTACACTGATTCTTCCCCACTTCTTTGATAATCATGGATTTTTTTACAATAGGTTCAATATTTGTGAGCTGATTTACTCCAGCTGAAAAAAATAGCCGAGTTCATCAGGGACACTTTTGTCCTTACTTTGATTTTGACTCCTCACAACGATCTTCAAGACTTTGTAACTCCCACAATTATTACTCTACATAATCAAGTCTCTATGAAACAAAAAGCTCTAATGATAATAATAGAATTTAACATGTACTGTATGGCATCTCCACTCAATATGTCTGAGATTTCCGATTCTCACTTTGTTAACACTTCGAGATTTGCAGCCTAACAAACCATGGGACCTTGATGAAAATCATTGAAACATATGCACACAAATATATGAAGGAAAATAAGACAAAGCTACAATTGGGGAAACAATTTCTGTGCAACTGTGCAAATTTTTATGGGTAACAAATTTCAGAGAAATCCCTGTCAGTTCAAAACCTAACCCTTAATCAAAAACCCTATATACTACAGGAACCAATTATCCTGACCGTAAACCTTAGTCCAAACCATGACCTTTAATCCAAACCCTAAAACCTAACCCTAAACCCTATCACTCTTAAATTGATTTACTCTTTTTGAGTAAAAAGGGAACCACCCTACTTGTTGAGTAAAAAATTGATCCAAAGTTTACTCAAGTTGAGTAAAATTTTTACTCGGTTGAGTAAACTTTGGCTCAAACATTTTACTCAACAAGTAGGGTGGTTCCATTTTTACTCAAAAAGAGTAAATTAATTTAAGAGTGATACTGCCAATCCTAAACTTAATACAGTTCTGGACTAGTGGGTGTCACTGACAAGGCAATCCAATGTAAGTGCTTTGTATCCCTGGAAAAGGCGCCTTATAAATGCCGATATTGCATTGTATTGCATTGTATTGTATTGTATTGTATTGTATTGTATTGTATTGTATCGTATTGTATTGTATTGAATTGTATCAAATTGTATTGTAAATACAAGGGCAAGTTTTTGAATTGTCAAATTATGGTCAAACTCTTCAGAAATGAAGTTTAAATTTGAAAAAAATATCTTTTTCCCCACTATCGGGATTTGTAATTTTTGTCAATATTTCTATTTTTTACACAAATATAAGAGGGAAAATAGCTACAAGTGATTTAAGATCGTTAAAAATGAATGCGCACGAGTCACAGGATACAGACTTGTTTCTTTTTTTGGCCTAATGCCAAGAAAAAGTGGTGGATGGAGGAGGGATGCCACATGCAGTAGTCTAAGTTATTTTTAGTGGCAATTTGATGAAATACATACAAAAAATCAAGCAAGCTAAAATCGTATCCCTCAAAGCAAAAGAGAAAGTCTAGATGACTCAACCAACCAATTTTAATATGATGGTTTTTCTTGTGAGATGCCAATCCTGAACTGCATCTTTCATCAGCCTATAATAGACCATGGCTATTCATTGGCCATTCTCTACAGCTATTTCTGTCTGTGTCTGCCACATGTCAACAAATAGCCTTACAGAGGTGGCTGTAAAACAAACGTTGGTTAGGACATGGTTGGGATCAAGAAGAAAAATAGGTAGATATCATATGCAGCACTGATAATATTATATACATGATGGTAATCCACGGGCAGGGAGTCTTTAAATGCACTAATACAAAATGTTTTGTGAAGCACACTTGAATGAGTGTGTGTGTCACAAAGTGTGGCTATGTGAAAATGACAATCTTTTAATCAGTCTCTGCTGTTAACAGATCGATCATAGTTTCTTATTCCTTTACTGTTTTGAGGAAGACAAAGCACTATAATAGTCTCATACTTCTGATCTAGAAGGTTCATCCAATCAGAGCAAGGGTTTTTTGAGTTATAAAATGATATAGATTGGGCAATTAATACAGGTAAAGCGATCACTGACTTTGAAAGCGAGGTTCGACACCAAATCCCCGGTCACATCAGACATGAACACAAAACTATAGTCTAACAATATCAAAAATAAGGTTAGCAGACCACCATTACATGAGTCAAGATGGAGGGTTACATACATAATCCAGTGTAATGAATAGTGATCCATGCTGGATCTTGGGACTGGACTCAATCCTTCATCAATCTCATATTTTATGTTATCATGGTTATCAGTCCAGTCATATTTTGCCTTATATGATTTCATTTGGGATTGGAAGAAAGAAGGCCACAGGAAGACAACAGTCTGATCCTAAGTAAACTTGACTCAAAGTATTATAGCAATAAACTTAAAAACTTTACCAAATCAAGAAAAAAAATCATGGCTTAATGGTCATTTTTTATCACAAATTTTAAGGGCTAAATCTTGCTAAATACAATTAATCATGCAACAGTCAATTTAGTTTATGGGAGCCCATCTTTAAAATAATCAAACCAATTCAGGGAAATATTAATGTAGATTAATATTCATGATAACTTTGATTTTTGTTAATCAGTAGGCCTATTCGTTATGACAGCTAGTTTTTCCATAATGACCATTGGGACATTGACCGTTGGGACATTTATGCCCTTCTGTACTTCTGATTGCCATTATCAAGGACTTAATTCGCAACATCATGCCAAACCAGAAAATGTAAGTAAGGGTCATTATACTAATTTTGATGATCAGCATTTTCTCAAGTACATTTGTGACATGCCACATCAAGAGGGGCCTACATCATCGTGACA
>JXSR01S039391.1:76881-88309 GCA_000969725.1 Ophiothrix spiculata | reverse complement strand
ATTCCAGTTTGCATCTTTACATCTGACATGAGCTGCTGAATTTGCCAGATGTTCTGTCCAAAATAATTACAATATTCATCTATCAAACTACTTTTATTCCACACAAAAATACATGTAGGTCATAAATCCAGTAAGTCAATCCAACATTGAAGGCAACCAATTATGGCCTACAAAAGGCAAAAAAATATTGTTTGCTTGTCCATAACGGCCTCTGAAAAGGAAGGGTAGGTCAGCTAATTTTTTTTTTGATAGGGCCTATATATGTACATGGAACTCATCTTAAAGAATTGAAAAATTGAACAAGAAATAAACTTAACTTACAAGAACAATATACTGCTGATTCTTAACAGGTCTTCTTCATTGGAAAATACAGTTCATGTCAATTCATATCGTATTTGTACGATTTGAAGACTTTCTCTGTGAATTTTTATATCTTTTTGCATGAAAAAACCTCAAATAAAAGTTGGATAATAAAAAAAAAACTTTATAAAGCACACGGTCAGGCCAAATTTTGACGGTCGGGCGGGCAGGGACAAACAAACAATTTTTTTTTTGGCTTAAGGCAAAAAAAGTTGTTGTGTTGCCCTCAGGGACCGACCCTTAGGTAAAATATTTAAACAAAATATTAGGGTTGGGAAAGCACCCAATTTTGCTCAGATTGGGTGTTTTTTTGAAAATAGTGGAAAATGTACCCAAATTTGGCACTTCGGGTACTTTTTAAAATAAAAATAATTTTAAAAAGAATATTTTCCGACTGACAGACTCAATTTTTCAGAAATTCCACTTGAGGGAAACACAAAAAATATTTTTTTTGGCCTAATATAAATCTGTATTCAACCTTTTGAAACCTGTAAATACTGTTATTACGTTGATTTTCTCTATCCTTTACATTCCCATCAAGGACCTCATGATAATTAGAGGTAACTTCCTCAAACCAGGGCTAGATTTCAATTCAGTTTTTGGTGTCCTTTTTATCAAACAATATTGGTCATGTTGATTGAGGACAAATTTATTTACACCAAAGGACAAATTGTGCACATTAATATTCAACAGCTACCAGAATTTAAATCTAAAATGTACCTTGATTCTTGTAGCTCTCAAAAAGAAATTTAACAGTTTTTTAGATACAAATCTTGATACTAGCATTCAGGATTCACATAGTATTCAGGCGTATAAAATCATCGGTCACATCACATACAGGTCTACATAGCAAATATGTAATAGCGATACATACATTTTGAGAAAATAGCATTTGAGATTCTTTTTGATGAAACAGAGCTAAAGATCCATTTTGTGCTGAAAAATTGCTACGAATGTTTTTGAATTATCAAACATTTAAATTATTTATGTAAATATAGAACGGTATGCGATGCGTTTTTTTACAGTGCGGTTAATACAGAACGCATATATATATAGAACGATATGTGATGCGCTTTTTTTCCTATTCAAATGCACGTTTTGGCATATAGCTCTGCATGTGAAACACTGAATTTAAATATAACGCATATAGGCCTATAAACCAAAATTAATCAATATCTTGTTAATTAGGCTGGAATTAAGGCCTGTATCCCAGCAAATTTAAAGAACTCATTAATGCCAATTTTCTTTAAAAAAGTCTAAAATGACTTATAGACCGGTATATGTGATGCAACAGACGAAATAGGGTAGTCAACAAAATAACAATCATTTCTATGATTTCTGAAGGAAGAGCTATATCATGCACCTAATGTCATGTGTATGTACTTGTAAACAAAGAATATATTGGATCAAGCCAGATCTCATCTATAATAGTTTAAATCCTTTTAATCCAAGTTAATTCCAACATTTGTAAAATAGGTCTATATATAAAAATTGGCTAAAACTCAAAATAAATACTGTAAACGGGAATATTTTCGCGAGCAGAATTTTTCGCGAAACCAGACAATCACGACCTTTCCGCGCGTGTTAAATTAGCGTTTTAAAGCTTCATTACTTGCACATAAAATTAATGTATTCACGGGGTGTTATATTCGCGGTTAGATGTTGCTTCGCGAAATTCGCGAAAATTAAACCCTCGCGAAAATAACCCCGTTTACAGTGATCAAGACATTTTATTGCCACAATTTGAAACAGCAAATCATGCATTATTCTTCAATATATTCAACAGGTTCAATCATCATGTAGAAATTCTTCACAAATGCAACAGGTTCAATCATCGCCATCAAAGCCTCAAACTGACATCACAAATGTTGCCTTATTCCATTGAATTCCTGACAAAGATGGCCAGATATAGAATATTAAACACTTCCACTTCATATTGTGGTTTGCGTGAACAAGAAGCAGTAAGGTAGAACTGTTCTACAGCCAGATTTGACATAAACGAATTCATCAGTTGCCTAATAATGACTGGCGACTAAATGAAATGGTGTAAGACAATCATATACAAAGGAAACATATTATTAATTTTGACAATATTCAACAGATTTTGATCGCAAAAGCCAAATAACTTGGAGCCTGCGGGGTAACAATATTGTCAATTACAAAGCCTATCCTCAGTAATTTAGTCCTATTTTTATAGACCTGTTAATTGTTAATCCAAATCTTTATAATTCCAGCTCGGTTAGTCACTGATAACTGGTTTTAAAAGGAATATGTGTCATAAGTGGTGGTCACAACATTATTTGAAAACATTTTAAAGCTTTCCATCAACAAATGTTATCAATTAATTTGTTGTTTCAATCATTGCAACTTAATTCCATAACATTCAACTTGAAGGTGACAATCTTACATGACAAGAACCTCAAAATGCTAGTAGTCACTACATGGAGAACAATCTGTTAAGTTCAGACAACCAAAACCCTAACAGCACTTGCTTCAACAAAGTGAAATTACCAAAAATTTGAATTCTACACAGAAGGATATGATAGATAAGACCTTGTTGTACTGAACGCAATCGGTGTGTTTCAAGCTTATTATGAATAGAAGATTTTCAATCGTGCTTTCCTCGAAACACGTATCTTGTGAGATAGGACCGTAAATGTGATGCAGCCGACAGATTGGTTGACAGCGAGGAATCTGGTCAAGTTCTAACTCATCCCCACCTACGCTCCCTATAATACCACATTTCTTTAAGGCCATTTAACCTTTTCCTGTGGTAGGTATAGGGGATGGCCTAAATTACTGTCAACTCAGGCGTAGGCTGCAGACGCCCTAACTAACACTGAAATATAACTACACACACTGCATCTTACCCTCAAAAACACTATCTCAGGCAATGTGTATTAACGCTTAATGTGTACAGTTCATACAGATGTATTATGCTGAAGTCTCGTTGAACAAAAGTAGAATATTAATAAAGATAATTTGAATTTACTTTAAAAGTCAGTTTAGAGGTAAAATGCCTTCAGCCTGGGCGGAAAAAGTGGTCAGACTGGAAAGAGTTAAGCCTACACATTTGAATCCAAATCTGAACCAGTCCCAATTTGAGAGTATTTGTTATGTAAAAATATACTTTTATTAGACTCTTTATAAGGAATATTGCATTAATAGCATATGCCAATCAAATTGAATAACCAGTAGTTCTTATCATGAACTTGAAAATGTTCCAAGACACGTAGGAAAAACATAGTTAGCTTATTTCATTGCTTCAAATCAGCTGAAAAATCCAATCTGAACCAGTCCCAATTTGAGAGTATTTGTTATGTAAAAATATACTTTTATTCGACTCTTTATAAGGAATATTGCATTAATAGCATATGCCAATCAAATTGAATAACCAGTAGTTCTTATCATGAACTTGAAAATATTCCAAGACACGTATGAAAAACATAGTTCGCTTATTTCATTGCTTCAAATCAGCTGAAAAATCATCCGATCTTCGAGTATTGTGATGATTTGAGCCAAATAAGGGATTATCTTAAGTTTGTTAATTGCACAAGAATACTTAAATGTGGACAATTTGGCTGGGTCTTTCTTTATTCAACTGCATATAAATCAGATTCTAACTGAATGTCGTTATGAGCCAAGTAAAATATCAAATTGCAATAAGTTCCTCAATAGTGAAATGAATTTTGATTTTTTTTTTTACAAAATTGTAAGGGTCTGTACATGTATTCTTGGAAAATCACAATAACAAACACAAATGCAGGCCTAAAAAGAAAGTGCAGATGTGCAATGGGGAACTCAAAATTTACTATTCAAGGCCCAAGAGGTAAATTACAGCAAATATATTTTCTTCAGAAATGACGCAATATACATTCCCCTTTTTTATTTTTTCTTGATACAAAATAAGAGATGGGCCAATATAATTTCCATGCACAACTTAGATTACAATGTATAAAGGTTTCAAAACATCACAAGACATGATGCTGAACTATTGCTACTTTCATTTCAAGTTTGCAACTTTTGCTTCTGGTATAAAAGCCTAAACACAATTGCATTAAATCAGGAACCATTACTCAGCCTGTTTAAAGGGGCATTGGAAAAAAATTTGAAATTTTGTTTGTGGATGATCTACACTTCCATAATGTTAGAAAATAACAGTCAATTACCAGATATCGGGAAAATTTTGATAAGAACCTTCAAAGTCGAAAATTTGAATTTTTAATTTATTTGTTGATTTTGGGTATGAGGCTATTCTCTAAACGTATTTATTGATGCTATACAATGAGAAAGAGCCAAAGATGACGATTTGTTTGTAAAACATTCCTTTCACATCATAGATTGAGAAAAATCAAGAGAAATTTTAAATTTTCATTAGATCTCCTGAAAAGGCCAATTCTAGAAATTCAATTATAGAGGGCAGTATTTATTGTTGTCAACAACGATAATTAAACATAAGAGAATATCTAAATATTTTGATATATAGGGTTTGCATTTGACAATGAAACTCTGCATGCTGTCATTATTACGTCTAATGCTTCAAATGATGCAAAAATCACGAAACATTTGGGGAAAAGTTTGGGAATGATGCTGAACTTGTCCAATGCCCCTTTAAATCAATTTCATTATTTTCAAAGAAACGAAATAAACTTTTTGGATGAGACCTAGAGTATACTTGGTCCAAAATAAGTTAAAATTTTCTGATGAGATCAATTCTCTTATAAATTTTCAAACACTGATCAAAACACAAATTTCTTTCTTTCATTTTCAGAGCCAAACTATAAGTCAAACTAGGCAAGCAGTTTACAGTACAAGTCCAACAATACATCATAGTTGTCTAGACACAGATTTTGCTCAGTAAACATTGATGTCACAATATTCAACCCTAAGGGGAACTTTGGCACTAACAAGCACCCAATTTGTATAGAACGATCATTTCTGCAATCAAAAGTAAGAGCTATAAATATTGCAAAGTGGGGAAGTTATTAGGAAACAGTGCGCATGTTGGTATGTCTAAATCGTGTTAGGCCTAATAGCCTAATACATGAACATATCTACAGGGAAATATGCCTAATTTCTGTTCTTGTACTTTCTAGATCGGAAATATCATCTGTTGAGAGGCATAGGCCTACACATATTTTTTAAAATCATAACCTACTGAATTTTCAATCTCGCAATATCCCAATCCACAAAGTTAAGAAATTCAGCTAAGTCCAAATACGTCATAGACCCGAGTTAGCTATGATCACGATATCGCTGCCATGGCAGCGTCTGCTCAGTCGCTTGATATAGTGATAATTGGACCGGGAAGCGGGAGGTCCCGGGTTCAAATCCAGGTAAATATCTGTGATTTTTGACTTGCAGATTTACGAAGTGGTCAAAAGTGTTAGGATTAGGCTACGGTGGGCACAAATATGACATTAAAATCAATTCATATGTAACAGAACACCCAGTACAACAAATTTGGGTTGAGTTAGTGGTCTACCATATTAGAGCTCAGCTACAGAGCTCAGCAGTCAGCACAAAACAAAACCTGTATGATACAATATCAGTTGAGCTCAGGTAGAAATGAGTAAACAGCCAATGCTGTATGGTAATATTACAAACGGCAAGATTCAATGTAGGATTCTAATTACCAGACCAGTGTTAATTAGTCACCAGATTAATTAAGAACATTGTCCTTAACACATATATCCACCTGTTCAGCATGAATGTAGGTCTACTGGCAGGTATGTTGTGTTGTTTACATGTTAAGGATTGTCCTTCCTGTAAATTAACACCGAAGGGGTTCAATTCTATCCTGAAATCATTTTGCAATGTAAACAAATATCAAAATGTTTATTGGCAAAAAAATGTCTATATGTGTACCGCCGCGGCAAAAGGGTCCAGTTGTCGACTCCTACATGTTGCTCATTGTAGCATATCTGATGTATACAAATACCATACATTAGATATGCTACAAGGAGCAACATGTACGAGCCGACAACTGGACCCTTTTGCCGCCGCGGTACACATATGTTACGACATCAAGCTTGAAGCATGAAATAAACCATGAGATCTAGTAATATCTAATACACAGGCCCAATAGACGACTTTTTATGTCCTGTATGGATATAAGTCACTAAAGTCAACATTTCCTGAAATTTCAAAAAACATTTCTGGAAAACAATACTTCCTACCATTCTATTACTGTTCTTTTATACAGGACAAAATTTCCTAAGAACCAAGACATTTTCAGCTATTTCCTGAAAACTTGCATCCCTGGTCCCATAATGAATGCTGAAAACTATCATAATATGGTCACTTCACACGATAAACCTTATCACTACGTTCTGCGCAGACCTGTGATGTGTGCACCTGTTTGTGACATCACCATCGTACTTGCCAATCACGCTGAATAACTGGATTTATAGCACTTTTCATTGTGGGGCATACAAAAGTAGTCCATCAAAGAACTATCATGTGTTTATATAATTTATGATATAGCAAAATCATCCAGCATCCAAACCTACTATACATCCACTTCTAATTATGACCGAAACAATTAGCCAAGTATTTTAACCATTTTAACATACTATAAGATGATATCAATTGGATGAGAGGGCACAATGTTTTGATCACCATATAGGGCCTAGACGACAAATCATTTTGTTTTCATACCAATAGGTTTCACCTGCAATCATATAACATGTACACTATTGGGCAACAAGATTATGGGAAAACCTGTCATTTCATGAATCATGGTGCTGGCACTATCTATTTATCTATTTGATGAGCAATTTGTTTTGAAAAATGTCAAAGACTTTTTCCAGGGTCTTTTCTCTACTAAAACTGAGTATTAAAGAAAGATCTAGGACCCCAATGGAAATAAGCTTCAATAGGGGCTTTCTTGGGTTATCCTTGGCTATCAGCCTAAAAAAAACTCTTCTCCTCTTCTTCTCCTTGTTTTAGTTACAAAACAAGATAAAAATCTACAGATCTGACAAAGATTCATATCATTATGATTCAGTATTATAGCACTCTTACGGGTAAAGAGCTTAAAATGAAATAAAAAAAGAAATTGATAGACCAAAATAAAAAATGACAATTATTGCACTGCAAAATAGCTGCACGATGATCATGACTCAAAGCATTCTCATTCAGTTGTGCTATTACTAAAGATCATGAATTTGATGAGTAACTCAAGATGCCCTGTTCTTTGTCAAATGATACTAGGCCTGGGAGGCCTAAATTGTGAGAGTGAGATCTACATTATTAAGGCCTGAATGTAGCCATGTCCTATACTATTAAAAGATACCAAGTTACGACAACAATAAAAAAGATCATAAAAATGGACAACAAAAGTTCTGTTTTATTATAGCTTTGGATGTTGTATTGAATCATGTCCTCTAATTTGAATTGTGATAAGACGTAACACCATTATGTCATTGCTAGTCTGCAAATAACACAATCAGATATGCCTGGGGATAGCAAGATGTTTATCGCTATTCTCATGTTGTTGATTCTTTTGAAATAGAACATGTACTTGTCTTGTCAATAAAAACCTATACTTATTGGAAGTCCGTAAGCTGAACAATCACAGAATCTAGATATTTTTTGTCTTTAAAAAGGAGTCATAAATCGACTTTAAAAACTGTGTCCTTTTTACATCCTAATGTATTGTCATCAGTATGATACCCCTCTTCTTTTATGTGATCGTAAGTGTCTTTGGACCAATTTTCAAAAAATATCACTTTTTTATGATATGGATTGACATAGGCCTAATCGTTTTAAATAAATTTCTCACATAGAAATGATAATCATACAGCAACTTCGTATCCATAAATTGGGACAAGAATAGGTCTTTGTCCCCAGGGTGGGGGAGCTGGGCCAGGTCTTTGCCTTGTTGGCAAGTGCTCAACACCAGGTCCAAACAGAATCCACAGATATTCGGCCCTATATATTGCCTGCTTGCATAAAGCTCAGGCCTGCGAGTGGACATGCAATACAAGGCTTGGTATTTTCAGGTTTGATATTTACTTGAAACAATTACAGAACATTGTCTCAGCAGTGATAATACTCTACATATAGTGCGATCTCTAAAAAAAATTTAGTCCAGTAAGCTTCATCTCTATTTTACAACTGGCTTGACCATATTGATATTTTCAGGGAGTCTTGGGTTGGATTCATTGAAAAGAAAAAAAGAAAAGAAAATTAGTCCAAAATGACTATGATCAAAAGGAGATGCTATCTTTGCCACTTTGCAGACACTAATGAAGGTCACTTTTATGAAAGGTAATGCTCAGTTTGAAATTAGATCAGTGTCTATATCGCACATAATTAACACTATTGGTGCATACAAGTCCTTGTAAAAAATCACAAAAGCCAAAAAAGTCACCAAAATACTAAGCAAAAATTGTCCTATTTTCAACTCTCAATTCCTATATTTCAATATCAAGTGGCAGGCAATGGGAAGTCTAAAGTGGAATCCACCATTATAAATGTGTTAAAATGACATCATTAATCTAATTGGATCTTTGTCAACTTTTGAAAATTCAAATCTTACTTGTTTAGACAATATCATGTAGTGTGTTGTGCATGATCACGCATGTATAGCAAGTTTCATGGTGATAAATCTAGAAATCTGAAAAAAAGGAAAACTAAATTATCATTAACAAATCTGAATGATGAATGCTTGTAATTTAACAAAAACAAATAATAAAGTACAGTAATTTATGCTTATTTGATTATATTAAAATCATCCTCGTGTATAATTTTGATTACCTCTTTTTACTTGGCGCTCGTGAAATTGTACAAAAATAATGCAGCTTTGTCGTAGTTGTCCAACTCACTTGGTTTCATCTCGTGGGCACAGACAACTCGAACTTCAGCACGCGGTGCAATATTTTTGCACAATTTTTCTAGTGCCAAGTAAGGGCCAAACAATAGTCGGCCTCTAAACAAAATTTTCCCTACCAAACATTTGGTCGTGACGTCAAAATGACGAGTGATTCCAAACAAAATAAAGGCCGAGCCATAGTCGGCCTCCAAACAACATTTTCCCTACCAATCATTTGGTTGTGACGTCACCAAATATTTGCCATCGAATTTAAAGTATGAACGGGTAACAAACATTTGGTCCAATGTATATGGCAATTCAATAACATGTGTAATCTTATTTTATTTGGTCTCAACTCGGTGTTGCAATATGAAGTTATTTTGTTTGGAGTCAGTCGTCATTTTGACGTCACGACCAAATGTTTGGTAGGGAAAATTTTGTTTGGAGGCTGACTATGGTTTCGGCCTAATGCACAATTTTGTTATCTATTTTGTACTCTACAATAGCTGCCATGTAAAATGGATTCATGAGGTTTCCCCAATGTAAAGTTAACCTAATTAATAAGACATAATGTGGGTTAACGAGCTAATTAAGCTCACCTCAATGTCAGTGTGGGACTACATTATAGTCTTAATCTGATTAAAGATGTCAATGTTTCGTACAATTAAACCAATTGAGAGAAGTACTGAATTTGCCTATAATGCCTAGATATAGGCCTAATAGTTTCATAAACCTTACAGTAATTATGATAATGCTTTTAATCCTTTTACATGAAAATAATACAACCCTTCTACCTTCAAAATCATCCTTCAGATAACAGGGCCATCTGCTCACTCACAGATCATTGTTGGTAATGGGACCTGTTATTGAAATCCTGACTTGTGAGCAAAAAGGTTGCGTATTGACCCATCTTTGGTTGACCACTCCTATAATTGGCATGACACTGGCAAAATTATTGGAATGGTAAAAAATATCAAATGTGCAAATCACTAGAGCCAAAGACATGGTCTCCTTCAGCAGAAGGTATCCCTCTAGTCAGAGGATACTTACGATTCCTGCAATTTCATTGATAGAAATTACTCAACGTCTACCAATACCATAGATTTTGCCTACTGCTAGTGAGCAAACACAATGTGATTTTCCAAGGCGGCTAGCTATATTTATACTAGGCAGGGCTGGTACCTGAGCAATGCTGATAATGGCATGTTTTCTGAATCTTTGTACCAACATATCCTATCAGCATTATGTAGCGAGATCCAGATCTGAGAAGCAGACTGATCTAGAATTGTTTTCCTTGTAGATAGCCCCCATAATTACAGATGGGATCCAGATCTAGCAGATATGGATTGATCTGGAACCGTGTTCCGTATATATAGATAGCCCCATGATGACAGATGGGATTTAGATCCAGATAATCACATTCCAGAATGCATCACCAAAATAAAACATAACTGCATGATTGATGAAGCTCATATTATTGGGTACTAGCTGTATACTGTACCATCTTTTGTAAAGATCCTAAGTTGCATACTATAAATTCCAGGGCTTTAATATAACCATAGACTAAAGGCAAGTTTATTTCGAAAACACCAAATCATTGAGAAGCTTCTCAACTGGTATAAGCGAGTTATGCCAAGCTCAGGGTTCAGTTTTCAAGTTCTATTTTCATCAGCTATTTTTCCAATTTTGGCCCATTTGAATGAATGCAAATTAATTTTCGTTTTTTAAAAACCATACATTTATCATGCAATCCAAAATGTTGGTTCAAATAAGTTGAATTTCTGAATGTTATTGTCAATAGAACCAGAGATCCCTACCGTACTCCTAGACGCAGGCTACAAATGCGGTGCTTTTGTTCAACCCTCCTACCACGACCCTCCCCTACCCCCTAAATATAAATAAGAAAAATGTTCATTTTGTGCTTTCCCCTCACTGGACCTTTTCTCATGATTCTTACAATTTGTCACTTATTTTTTGTAAGAAAAAGTTAATAACATCTCTTTGAATCTTTAGATCAATTCATATTGACTTATCATTATGACCAAGACATGACTCCTTGATTTTTTTTTATTTTTATTCACTTTTCTAGGAAGCATAAGAAACTCATCCTGTGTTCAACAACAACATTTACAAAATTTTGGACATATAATTCCCTAATTAATTAAAATCAAAGTTGTGCACCACCAAATACGCCATCAAATGGAACAATTAACAAATTCCAACCACATATTAAAACATGACATCTTTCAT
>JXSR01S039390.1:1727-18184 GCA_000969725.1 Ophiothrix spiculata | reverse complement strand
TTTTGTAAGACTGAACTTTGAATTTCTTCCGCGCTATATTTTTCAACACCCGCGCATCTCGAGCTCTGCTCCAATGCCCGATGATAGCTCAGTACTTAATTGCCTAGCCCTCCGCTGCGCGGAGGCTAGGGGACCAGCTAACCTTCACACATGATTATGTTGTTGATAGGCCTAAGGCCAGGGCTTGAGTCACATTTCACTAGTATTAAAAATGATTGTCATTGTGGGCCGCCGTAGTGTAGTGGTTAGCGATCTCGCATTATTGGGCCCGGGTTCGATTCCCGGTGAGGGCACTTGCCGGAATGGAATCTCGGAATCTTTGCTTAGAAGTTTATCTGACTTAGTGGCAGCATTGGGCAGATATTCTAGTTCTACTCCGCTCCTAGCATGAAGTATTTAGAGTTGGGTAAATATTTCATGAGAGATCGTTGTCCTTCGGAGGGGACGTAAAGCCGTCGGTCCCATGTACAGAAGAGTCATACCTGTACATGCAATCGCAGCCAGTATCGTAAAGAGTAGGGTATTCTACCCCTGACTGTTCCCAACCCCGTTTCGGACAATTTCTGGACTTCAAAATCCGCCTGTGCGTTAATACTCACTCAGTGAGGTCTGCACAATATTTGGAAGAAGAAGAAGAAGTACTTGTTTTGTACTTCGTATTGTCATGATCATGATGATTATTTGTATAAATTATTTAATAAATCATGTAAATACAATGTGACAATCATGACAATATTATAATCATGATAATGATATTCAGTGTAAGACTATTAAAGTTAGACCAAAACGGCATGCGGCAAGTGCAGCGACATGTATTACATGGTCATTGAATTTACAGTTTTACAATTTTTCTTCATCTTCCAAAAAAGTACAATTTGGACCCAGATTTGCAAATGTTTGAGCAGAATATCCCCGCCCTCAGTATGTAAAACTATATTATCAAATCTTTGAAAAGAAATCATTCTTAATGTTCTTAATCTACAGTATTTACTTGGATCCATTTGAAATTTGACTGGAAGCCTTATTTTTCACAAAATTTAACTTAATCACCCTCTTTCATGCACAGTTGGTTCTATTGTTATATAGGGCTTAAAAATTCAAGCACTAAAATTGATGTATCTCTGCAACCACAAGTCTAAAAGAGCTTAATTATGGCAAGGAAATTGATTATGGCTGGTTAGATTTCTTTCAATTAGCTCTTCAAAATGAATTATATTTCATAATATTCAAAACTTTTAATTTTTTGTTTACCTAGCTAGCTGGTGCAAAATACAAAGTTAAGCAGATTCTTAAAATTTTGAAATTGAAAAAATTTTCATAAAAGTGAATTCAAATTAACTCTTTCACTCCAGAATAAATTTTTCACAATCCGTCCTATTTGGACAACAAGCCGCTCTGAGCGGCTCACAGATACCTCACTTTATGATAGCATGATAATTGTGTTGTGCCAGGGTTGTTCTCTTTGCTAATAAAAATGATTTCACTAGATAGCTTTTTGTTTCTAATGTTTGCTGGCGAATTTTCAACCAATTGTAGCGGGAATGGGCTGAGCCTAAAGCTTTGGAGACATAGTTTTACCCCTCTTAATTGATCTCAGATTATAACGTTTAGGACGGGTCTTTCTTGTCCGCACGTCATCTATCTCACTTTCAGAATTAGCACTTACAGAATCATCCTGTGCCTTAGAAAAGTTGTCTTTTTCTGTACTTTTAACATTCATTCCAACATTGACCACTTTCTCCTGTGCTTTGTCATATCTCTCTCCGAAGCACTCATTCTGTGTCTTATATCCTTGCTCTTTCTCTCTACCCCCGCTAAACAAAATTTGCCTGTGAAACCTTAAAACAATCCCACCGCTGCCATTACTTGTAGCGGGCCTAATTAAAGCTTCTAGGTATTTGCTGCCACCACTGGTCCGTTGAAAGGGCCAGAACCTGTGATACCTACAATCCTCGCAAAAAGTTGTTGGAACACTTTAGTGCACACAACTGCAAAACTAAATCAATAAGTCAATTGAAGAGCTGTTAACATTAGGCTGCTTTTCCCTTCCCCCTTCCCCATCATTCAATGTTGCGACACCGAAATCACACGGATTTCCAATGCCGCAACATTGAATGGGGGAGCGGGGGGTACACTTACGCTTAAATAAACATGGGTGTTCCAAGACTTTTTTCGAGGATTGTAGGTAACAACCGAAAGCAAATGCCTATAAGCTTTAGGCTCAGCCCGTGCCCGCTACACAATTTAGGCTTGTAGGTTTTTTTTAGAGCAATTTGAAAACGTTGTGTCAAATTAGAAATTCTGGCCAATTGTGCACAACTTTATGAGCCGCTGTGAGCGGCTTGCCGGAGTGAAAGAGTTAAAGATGACAAAATTACCAACAAAATGACATTTGAACCACCTCTCTAGAGTAGGTAGTTACAAAGTTACATCAAAAGAAGATTTTGTAAGATTCCCCCAAAATGATGCCCACCATGTCCACCAAGATGCCTGCCAATCTATTTCCCATAGAGGTAAATGCAAATATAAACCATCTATAAGCTTCTTAGAGCATCACTTTCATGATCTCTAATTGACTGCATTTATCAGCAATTCATTTTTGTCTTGCCTTAAAATTTTCTGTCCGATGTCCGCCGTCTGGAGCATATCTCGAAAACCGCATGCCCTATGTTAATGATATTTGGTGACTGGGTAGACATGGAGCCGAACTGGATCCAGCAACAATTTCAGCGCAAAATATGCTAATTAAGTACCTAATTTGCATAATTTATGCATAAAATGCTTTAAATGGCATATTTTACAAACCGTGCACCCTACATTCATGAAATTTAGTATGTAGGTGAGGATAGAGCTGGGCTTGTGCCAGCTGCAATTTGAGCGCAAAATATGCTAATTAAGTACCTAATTTGCATAATTTATGCATAAAATGTAGCTTATTTTTCAACTTTGTCTGATTTCAAAGGTTAAGGTGTCAAATTGTTCGTCTTGGACCAGCAATCAAAAGTGTCAATGGTGACCCCGTCGTCCGACCTTTCCCTGGGGGTCAAAGGTCAAAAGAAAGGTCAAATTTTCAACTTTGTCCGATTTCAAAGGTTTAAAGTCTCAAATTGTTCGTCTTGGACCAGCGATCAAAAGTGTCAATGGTGACGCCATCATCCAACCTTTCCCTGGGGGTCAAAGGTCAAAAGAAAGGTAAAATTTTCAACTTTGTCCGTTTTCAAAGGTTAAGGTCTCAAATTGTTCGTCTTGGACCAGCGATCAAAAGTGTCAATGGTGACTTTCCCTTTGGGTCAAATTTTCAACTTTGTCCGATTTCAACGATTAAGGTGTCAAGTTGTTCGTCTTGGACCAGAAATCAAAAGTGTCAATAGTGACCCCGTTGTCCGACCTTTCCCTTGGGGTCAAATTTTCAACTTTGTCCGATTTCAAAGATTAAGGTGTCAAATTGTGTGTCTTGGACCAGCGATCAAAAGTGCCAATACTGACCCCGTTGTATGACCTTTCCCTTGGGATCCACCCCACAACTGAATGATAAACTTAGGCGGTCGATACGCAGGCGAGACTACTGGTTCGCGAACCATGTTGTTCTTTCTTCTTACATTGTCATTTGATTGTAGTTAAAGACTCAGCAACATGTGGCGGGCAACTTCTCTGAAGCAGGCTTCACTGTTGGCTCGTCATCCCACAAGGCATACCATAGGCATAGCAAGAACTAAGACCACTGGAGTGCTTGGAATCAGACGAGAAGATTATGGCTCACAATGGGAAAGGAGAGCACCACTCAACCCACAGAATGTCAAAAAATTTGTTGACAGTGGCGTAAAAGTTCTGGTCCAGCCATCCAACCGAAGAGCCTATACTATGCAGGTAAGCCTGTAGACTTAAAGGGGCAATTCATGATCCACTTTTCATCCTCAAGGTAACAGCTACCAAAATCGAGTCTTTTAGCTAATTAGATCCTTGACTGGTATATGTTACAAATCCAAAACCATTCTTGAAAATGGGTCTGAATTTTTGAGAAAACTAAGAAAGTGTGTAAATTAAAAATGAATTATGGTCAGAATCAAGTGATATTTTGAGCATACATTTATGTTGTATTCTTTTAAAGGGGAGGTTTTCATAACATCAGAATCATGAATTGCACCTTTAAAGTCTATTGGTTCACTCTTCTGCAGAGTTTTTACTCTACACATATTGTCAAGTTGTACCCTAGGCAGATGGCAAAGGACTGTATTCTCAGTATGATGTGATTGGTTGTTACTGTGATCATCAAATCAAGTTCATTACGCTAGGGGAAATGAGGTCTGATCATTTAAATTCTTTTAAATAACGGAGTCTAAGACATTTTCGCGCAAGTCTAATTTTGAATCATTTCACACACTTTTAAATTCGCGCTTGTAATTTTCTTAACGTGCCGCGGTATATAAATACCACTTTTCGCGCTACATTTTTTTCGTGCTAGGTCAATTGAGTGCGAAAAGCGCAAAAATTAATGTAGTGCGAAATAAACCACTTATACAGTATGTAAATATTTGATCACTATTTCTTCTGCAGGATTACCTAGATGTGGGTGCTGACATCCAAGAAGACCTGAGTGAAGCCTCACTGATTATGGGAGTGAAACAGGTCCCCATACCAAAGCTGCTTCCCAACAAGACGTACTGCTTCTTCTCACACACTATCAAGGCACAGAAAGAAAACATGCCGCTATTGGATGCTGTACTTGAAAAGGTTTGTTAAATAGATGTGTGATAATTGCTGTTAGTTCACTTGCTGGTATCGAAAGAAACATGTCTGCATCTTAGCTGGGGATTGGGGAAATCAGAGTTAGGCCTTAAAAAAAAAAGATATGTTTGTTTGCCCTCCGCGACCGACCCTAAAATGCCAAAAATTTGGGTCGGGTATTTTAGTTAATTTTTTTTTTCCTTCAAACATGTGAAATATGAAAACTCAATATTTTCGATGGAAAACTTAAAAGCAGTATAAAGTCACATTTAGTAGTATAAAATGCATATTTCCTCTAAATATTGGCCACAATCTTTGATTTAGCCCTGCATTGCTTGGTATTCACAATAAAACCCATGGAATTACATCATTCTTTAAAATATATATGTGAAGATCAAGCAATCGACCGACCCAAAATTTTAATTTTTCCACTGGAGGGCAAACAAACAATTTTTTTTTTGGCCTTATTGTGCTAATCTCTTATCTGGTAAAAGCAACATGTTGGTCATCTGTAAGGTTGTAAGATGGAAACCAGCGAACAGGGCATTTATTAATTATTTGCCCAAATTGATTTAGGTATTCAAACATGCTACAGAGTTGTTTGTCACAAATCAACAACGATGCATCCATCCATCCATGTATTTTTATCGTGTGAGGGTGGCTTTAGCCACCCGAGCGTGATAAAAATACATGGACGCATTGGATGTTGATTACGATGAACAACTCTGTAACGTGTTTGAATACCTGCCTTTCAACAACCAAAATCTGCCTGAAAACGTATGAATAAATTTCTAAATGTTTTCAATTTAACAGATACTCATCTCCATAAATATATTTAGCAGAATCTGAAGCAAAATGCTAGTTTTTAAATGTTTGTTGCGTTGTCGTTTACAACTGCTCCCAAGTGCCAGTCCTTGCACGTACTCAATCCCCTGACACGCGATGAACAGTGCGGCAACTTACCTGTACTGTGAAAGCGCACCTCGGTGTACGCTTTGCCGTGTGTGTCGCGCTTATGTGAATATCAACTGTGGATTCATCAGAAATCAACAACGGCGTGCTCTCGTATAAGAAGATACAGTGAATTGTTGAAAGCTGGATACTAATCATGCCTGTTTTTATACTTTGAACTTGGATTAATTAATCATAAATGTGTTACATACTTTAACTCGGATTAATTAATCATGACTTGGTGATAACAGGTTGATGCTCACATTGAGTTCATCCATGTGAAATCTGGATAATTTGGCCAAGACTTAAGACAATGCATGCACGCATAACCTTGATGCGTAGCGTAGTGTCATACCGTGCGCTGAAACAAATAAGTTCTAATCAAGTTTTAAAAAAAATTAGAGCATACAGTAATAGTATTGAATTATGTCACTTTTATATTTTATCTGGAAACTGATCTATGTCAAAAATCTCTACAGCAGTGAAAACACACTTGGGAAGCCCACAGAATCCTCAAATCTTAGCAAAAACAAAATGCAGTTTACGTTATGTTTAAATATGATTTCATTTCAATTTTCTTTCCAATTGTTTCTCCCTTCAGAACATACGACTGGTTGATTATGAGAAGATTGTTGATGAGAATGGCAAACGTTTGGTAGCGTTTGGTAAATTTGCTGGTATCGCTGGAATGATAAACATCCTTCATGGCATAGGACTCAGGCTACTGGCTCTTGGTCATCACACACCATTTATTGTAAGTTGAAATAAAATCTTGAACCAGGATCTTAAAAAAGGGTTTTGGTAAATTTGCTGGTATAGCTAGAATGATCAACATTTTTCATGGAATAGGACTCGGGCTACTGGCTCTTGGGCATCACACACCATTTATTGTAAGTTGATATAGACCCAGGCTCGTAAAAGCTTTTGGTAAATTTGCTGGTATAGCTGGAAATATAAACATCCTTCATGGAATAGGACTGAGGCTACTAGCTCAAATTCAAGTTGAAACAAAGCCAGAATATCTTACTCCAAACCACTTAGTAGTTTTTGGTAAATGTGCTGAATACCATTGATTGTAAGTTTGGAAACCTGTGACTACTAGAGAAGGCACGAGTAACAGCCTTGATGCACATCATAGCATTTATTTTTCTTATATTTTGGGATCCAGATTCAAATTGAAAATCCTGGTGTAAATTATTAAATGTCATTTTGTTTTGTCATTTATCTAGCACATTGCAGCTGCACACAATTATCGGAATTCAGGTATGGCCTACCAGGCTGTACGAGATGCTGGTTATGAGATATCCCTGGGACTGATGCCCAAGTCTATTGGCCCACTCACATTTGTTTTCATGGGGTCAGGCAATGTTTCTCAGGTAAGAATAGGGAATAGTAAGGCATGGCCTACCAGTACGAGATGCTGGTTATGAGATAGCTCTGGGACTGATGCCCAAGTCTATTGGCCCACTCACATTTGTTTTCATGGGGTCAGGCAATGTTTCTCAGGTAAGAATAGGGAATAGTAAGGTATGGCCTACCAGGCCGTACGAGATGCTGGTTATGAGATATCTCTGGGACTGATGCCCAAGTCTATTGGCCCACTCACATTTGTTTTCATGGGGTCAGGCAATGTTTCTCAGGTAAGAATAGGGAATAGTAAGGCATGGCCTACCAGGCCGTACGAGATGCTGGTTATGAGATATCTCTGGGACTGATGCCCAAGTCTATTGGCCCACTCACATTTGTTTTCATGGGGTCAGGCAATGTTTCTCAGTTAAGAATAGGGAATATCATAACTTTATTTTACAATGTTATACAAAAAAATCATAAAAATATGGTACATTCAATGATATTGTGATGGTCAAAAGGCCAAATGGCCTGCCGGTACCATACCTGTTATATGTTACAACACCATACATACTTGTAAATGAAAAAACAAAAAGAAAAAAGAGAGGAAGGAAGAAAATAAATGAACACAAAAAGAAAAACCCAAAACCAATAACTCAATTATGGATTGTTATTGTTTCAAATTTGTTTGACAGTTTTTGATTTTTTAGTTTTTGAATCCAAAGCATATCGATCAGGGGAGGAGCAACCTTCACATGTGATTAGGTAATCAACCGGGTGCCAAGGGTTTCAAAGTTTACCCTGCAAGTATGTCAGACCCAAAACCCATGGAATGATGCCACATCATTCTAAATGGCACCCTAAGACTACTCTAGGACCAAAACTTGGTGTTTGACAGGGCATATTGTTATTTGAAAAAAAACTGGACACCATTTGGTACTTTTGTGAGACTTAAAGACACTTGGGTCAATTTTTGGCACATAGTCAGTTACTCAAGTCAAATTAATCTTTCCTCCCCCACCCCTACACCAACTCTTGGAATGTATGCCCGCTAGACAATATGTGGCTGTCCAGCCCGTATGAGCCGTAAATGCCAGAAACTTCATTTTGCATTACAGGTGAAATACATGTCAAGGTTGTAATTTACCGAAATTGGTTTTTTGACAGATTCACAGTCCTTGCGCTTACCACAAAATACCAGCAAAGTTTCATTTCAAGAAAATTATAAGAAATGTGAAATAAATCTTCATATTTTTAAGACAACCAACAGAAAATATAGGGCTTTCTGATCTTTGAACGCGTTTATCTCAGTTATGCGTTTTACTCCCTGACAACTTCTGGAAATCGTGTGAAGTTTATTAAGGTGTCATTTGCAAATATTTAGAAAAGTGAAAGTATTTACAACTGGTTTGGGATGGACGGTCACATATGTCAAACTATTCAAACAAATTTAAGCTTTGGTATAATTAAATTCAAATTTAATCCAACATCAAATTTTGTTTCAAATCTTGTTGTTAACATTCATTTCAAGTTTCAGTTTTGCAATGCGTACTCTTTTAAAAAATCTTTTAACAACTATTTGTGACTGTATTTTCAGGGTGCAGAAGAAGTGATACGACATCTACCAGTAACTTATGTAGAACCAGAGGATTTAAGGAAGGTAGCAGAAGGAGGAGGTAGGGGACAAGGACAAGCTCATTTTCTTTTTTATCTTGCTTGGGGTCGATTTCACTAACGTTAAAATGCATCGTTAACCCATCGTAAGACTAAAACCCATCGTTAGCTACGACCACCTCTTGACCCCACGCAACGTTAACAAAGGGTTCGATTTTTCTAATGCATAATTCATATACCTTATGATGCGGTGAACACTTACGAAGGGTTTTCACGTCTTTGGGAAGTCTAATTGTAGTTACGAGCTGAACCCTTCGTTATCTACGATGCATCGTAATGTTAGTGAAATCGACCCCTGAAAGTTGTTCAGGATTCAACATTAGACACATTCAAAATTGTGTGCAGCTTTCAGAAAAGTTCATTCCAATTGTGTTAGTAGTGTTGATCTTTCCAGCATTTTAACCCTATTTAGGTTTGAGAATCACTACTATGTAATTCTTTAGGAGATATTTTTTGATTTCAGGATTTTAGCAAAGAAACTCTTGTAAGGAAAGTGTAGGAAATGTATCTTTTCTAGAAAATGTCAATGCATTTCAGGAAATTCTCAATATTACATGTGAGACAACTGACGGTGCTTCATTATCCTATTAATTTCACAAGTTTGTTAAGAATGGACATAGAGAGGAGGAGGATGTATATTAAATTTTGATATGGCTAAATATTTAGGTTTCTATCGACATGCCTTGTCCATATTTATGTTGACACAAGGTATGGGAAACCAGTAACATTTATGTCGACATAAAGCATGTCTTGACATTTTTATTCCATATGTCGACATAAAGTATCTCAACATGTTGACATGTAATCTCATTTGTCGACAAAACTGGGCAAGTAAAATTTCATAAAAACTAAAAGTTTAATTGTCAAGTTATGGTTGTTTATAAATAGTTTAATACTTAAAGGTGACAAAAACCTTGCCTCTTTTCTAATTAAATAAAAAGAAGAGTACACTATAAATATATAAACTGAACATTTAACTTGATTCCGATCATTCGTTTCCAAGTTACAAGCTTTTCAGCATTTTAAAAATCCCCATAGGCTACTGTGTTGTAATTACTGTCGGGCCCCCGACAATAATTAGAAAATGACACATTTTCTCACTTTTCTCAAAAATGCAAGCACATATAAAAGAATGGTTTGGGGATCATAACATATACCAGTTGAGGATCCTTATAAGCTAAAAAAAGTCAATTTTGATAGAGGTGACCTTGAGGGTGATAAGTGGATCATGAATTGCCCCTTTAATTAGTTGTTTGTCATTTACAACCGTTTTGAACGTAATTACGATGGTTCACAACAAAAAAGTTACAAAATATCAAATTTATATCAACCATATTGTCATACGCAGAAAGAACTAGCACATAACTATATTATAGGTAAGTCTACGTCTAAAACGGGTCATTAAGCTTATCCAAACAATTTTGTTCTTCCCGCAAAAATTAACTTTATGGTGTCGACGTCGACAACAAATTATTGCGACATGTCGACATAAAAACAGTCTCGACAGAAACCTTCCTAAATATACCAGTGTTACCACTTTTAGACTGTAGCATCCCATGCTTGGGCATTTTAGCTCAATGCTGTAAGTTTGGCAAGACGAGATTCTTAGTGCACCTCATAAAACCACTTACTGTTTCAGATCACAGAAAAGTCTATGTAACTACAGTGCATCGCAAAGACCATGTAGTAAGGAGAGGTGGTGGCGAATTCAACAGAGAGGAATATGACCAACGTCCAGAATTATACCGCTCAGTATTCAGTGAAAAGGTAAGGCAGATAGCAGTTGATTTGTCCTTACGTACCAAAGGAATAAAAAAGGAGAATCGGTGATGATTTTGTTGTCACCCATGTGTGAATTTTGTTTTGTATTTGCGAAACGTGTCAGCGTTTCCAGCAGCATTTAGCGCACCTTGCTCATCTGAGCTAGATTTGCCAATTTCCCTGCTAATCCGCTTTTCAGGTTTTAAGGCAAGGGTCAGTTTGAATCTTGAACAACCCTCCTCACGTCCTTGCCTTTTTTTTACCCAAGCAAATTATTAAAGGGGATAAGACTTCACTCCTATTTCACCTGATTTCAAAAAATGTACGGCAAGACTTACTGAATTGGCCAATTTGTTAATTCAAGCTTTACCAACTGAATTTGTTTTCGTAAGTGAAGCTACACTTTTCATATTTTTGCAAAATGTTAAGCTTTACCTTTTCTTCGCACTACTGTAAAATGTTATAGTTCACCAATATGTAAAATACATTCTATGACCAACATCATGCTGAAGAAATGTGATAGCACTAATCATTTGCTTTACTGGAAACCATGGCAACTGAGAGTGAATAATATGTGATAACTTGTTTGACCACAATCATCATTATGAACAAACAGCATCAAATTACAATTTTATTATATGATTATAGTAGGAATACCTTTTGTTTTGCCTTTATAAAACATATTCATTTTATTATTTTGTATAGTCTTGTTGCAATTTTGCGATGCGTTATTAGAAGACTATAGTTGTTGGATTTAATTCGTGAACGCGTACTCAGAGCCTTGTGCGTATACGCGAACTAAACAACCTTGAAAATATACGCTTGCGTCAGAGATCACTGCGTACTTGCTATCAAAACGCGTTCACGAATTAAATCCAACAACAATAGACAAAACTATGACTGTGAAAAAGGAAACATGGCGTTTCAGATATTACAAGACAAGGCGATAATGCGCTTTTGTCCAGGATTTGCAAAGAATGTAGCACTGATGGTTAAGTTCAATGATACTCAAGCATTTACGATTATGTATCGTCATTATCCACGAAAGGGATTCAATATCACTTCACCAACAAACATGAAATACTCGTCCAAGCTTCACTCCTTTCCCAATTGTATTAGGTAAAGCTTCACAAAGTTATATAAAGGAATGTCAAGACATCACAATAAATAAAAAACAAACATCGACCTTAAGCTTTGACGTCGAATCGACGTCGATGTAGCATCAACCCTTGTGGAGGCTCGTTTGATGATTCAAACTAACCCTTGCATGAAATTGTGGTGCGAAGCCGTAAAGAACTGGAGGTACAATAACTTACCCTTCACGAGGCACTCTTCAAGATGGCTGCCCTCCTATAGAGTTTTAACTGTGGTCAAATCAAAATTGAGGAGAGTACAAATTCTTCTTTTGAATTTCTTTATTATGTGTAATCAAATGGTCAGATCACATTCAGTGTTGTTAATTAGTGTATATATGACATGATCAAAAGAAATGGGTCCGATGTCAGGAGTGTTGATTTGCTATAGGCTAAACAATAATTCATTGGACAGTGTAAACAAAAATCCAGAGTACAGGGCCCCATTGTTTGTAAATGCAACCCCTGCATGGATTTTTGTTTAAATTGTCCAATAAATTTTTATTTGGTCTATAGTCGACATCAATGTTAATTTCCATATAAATGCGTTATTTTGTTCACAATTCTTTTTGATAAACATCCTGTCACTTCACAGATTGCACCATGGTCATCGTGCATCATTAATGGAATCTTCTGGAACATCAGCCATCCGCGATTCCTCACCAACATGGATACAAAGACTCTACTCAGCCCTGAAACTAGTCCTAATATGCCAGCACAACCAGGCTGCCCCAATCTACCCCATCGTCTGATAGCTATATGTGACATCACTGCTGACCCTGGCGGTTCCATTGAGTTTATCACCGAATGCTCCAGCATCGAGTCACCGTTTGCTCTCTATGATGCCGATCACAAGCATGAGATATTCAAGAGTTTAAGGTAGGATGATGGTGATGATAAGTGCATGATAACAAATAAGCCTCTCAGATTTGTACATCATTTCACTTTTAAGAATTGAAAAGACCAAGAGTATTATTCACTCATTTCTCTTTTAAAATAGGTGATATAGGACTTGAATGACCCAGTGTAGTGTCAGCTCTGTATTTTTTTTCTATGTTACTTTCAGTTAAAGGAGAATGGTCCAATTGCTTCAACATTTTTTCAAACTTTTAAAGAATTTAGTACGAAAATATTGTTCATATTTTTCTCCATGTGAAATTTCACGGCTTAATTATGTTCCGTTTTTGAGATATATGAAAACATGCCTAATTATGGTTACCATAATTAATTTTTCACAGTAAGATCTAGGTGGCTCTGAAATACGAAATGGTCCATAAAATCAAAACGGTTTGACTAATACAGCGGGAATTTGAAACTGCTTTTAAGACCTCTTTAGCGGTCATCTTTCATATGACATTGAAAACCAATTTTTTTAAATCGGACCAAGCTCCTTTAAGACAGTGTTGTCTTGATTAGGGTAGGGACTGGTACATCTTCCACAGAACAATCTGGCTAAAATATAAGACAAAATATATTACTAAAATATCAAAGACATTTTATACAGATCCTTTAAAAAGTCTATTTATCCCTATGTTATTCCAACCAAGCACATATCACTATTATAGGGCTTTGTTTAGTTTGAAGTTGACGACATGTTAAAGGGGCATTGGACAAATTTTTTAATTTTATTTGAGTATGATTTACACTTCATATGTTAGAAAATAACAGTCAATTACCAGATATTTGGAAAATTTTGAACAAAACCTTCAGAAAAGTCTAACATTTGTACTTTATTTTGTTTGTTCATCTTGGGTATGAGGCTATTCTGTTAGTGTATTTATTGATGCTATAAATCAAGAAAAAGACCAAAATTTGTTGGTAAAACATTCCTTTCACATCATAGATTGCAGATAAATCAAAAGAAATTTGGGAGTTTGCATAAGATCTCCTGAAAAGGCCAATTCTAAAAATTCAACTATAGAAGGCAGTATTTATCGATGACGTATAATTAGAAATAAAAGAATATCTAAATATTTTAAAATATTGGGTTTGAATTTGACAATGAAACTGTGCATGCTGTCATAATACCACTAATACTTCAAATGATACAAAAATCTCAAAATGCTCGGGAAAAGTTTGGGGATGATGCCAAACTTGTCCAATGCCCCTTGAATGTTTAATCTGTAGAAATGATAATGTAAACATGTATTAAGTATAATATAAATTGTTATTTTTCATTTTCAGTGCAAATGGTTCGCCTTATATGATATAATCCAATCATTACATTTTGTAGGTAAATTTGACAGTTTTGATTAATGTCATATCATGTCATGGTTTCATTTCTGGAATATTTAGCCAACTTTGTAAAGAGATCAGTCAAAATTTCGGAAAAAAGTATACTTTAGGTCCCATCAAAAACTATACCCTAACCCTAAATTTAACCTAACCCTAACACTAACCCTAAACCCTAACCCTAAAATTCTGGATGGCACCTAAAGTACACTTGGTCCAAAATTTCAAGTAAACTTCTCAAGATCATGTGTTATAATTTTTGGTTCATTTTGTGGTGCTGTTTTCACGGTCATTATTTATTTACATTCTCATTTACCGACGTGCCAACTCATTTCACCCAATATACATGCATGTTAAGGTTTGGGACAACGGCATTTTGGTATGTCATTCAAGGCCATTCCATTTATGCTTTTTTTTTGCTTAAAATTTACAAAATAGACAATTTGACTTAAAATCAGATGAACTTTTTGCTCAGCAAAGGAGTGCATAAACTCAACAATCTGTGTCCCGCAGTGTGTAGTGAATACATTGACACAATTTGCGCTGCTTGTTTTCAACCTGATCTGGTGATTCCCTAGAATTAACAGTTTTGTTTTAAAGGAGCTTGGTCTGATTTGTCAAAATATGTTTTTTCTATGTCATGAAAGATATCCACCAAATAGGTTTTAATTGTCAAATTCCAGCTGAAACTCATTTATACACATATTAATATTTTTACCATAACCTGGATGAAGATACGTGACGTAGGTCTGGTCTTTTGAATAATGAAAGTGCGCTACAACGTCAAAGTATCAAAAAAGCAGTTGCCCCTAGTATGCAAACACAATGTCAACATATTTTTTGCTTGCTTGCTGTTATTCCAATTGTCATTTACTTCACACACCAATTGTTACTTACTGTCCATTCTAAACAAAACATAATCCCAGTACCAATTTGTTGTGCTAGTTTTAGCAAAATGAGCTAGACCTCTGATTGGTTAAAATCGGTGCAGTTGTAACTTGAAACAAATTCTAATTTTTTTATATTTGTATAGGGGGGGGGGGGTGTGTATTGAGAATAACAACCTAAAATAATGTTTCCGTATTTTATCGCTTGTTATTGTAACTGGGACGCGGCCAACAGGAACGTTTTTGGGCATTGTTGAAAAAAATGGGGAAAAAATTGTGCCAAATTTCATTAAACTTTAACATAGTTACACCTACGCCTCTTTTTAGGCAATGGTCTAACTCGGTTACAAAGCAACCAGGGGGAAAAATTAAAAACATTTTTCAAAACTAGACATCATTGGCTAAAATATGGTATATAGCACTTAATGGCATAAACTTTTACTTGGATTAAGTTACTTAAGTCTGCATTACGCTAACTGTAAATTTATGAAGCTCAGAATTTTTGACAGAAATGGACTGGCTTTTAAATTATTGACATGAACTTATTTTCTTTTGCCCCTATATAGGTTTTCAGGTGATGGTGTATTAACATGCTCCATTGATAACATGCCAACTCAGTTACCAAGAGAAGCTACCGATTTCTTTGGAAGTCTGCTATCACCATTTGTTCCAGAGTTGGTAAGTTAATTTAAAAAAACCTTGATATTTAGACAATAATAACTGCGCACCACTTTTTTGAGGTCATTCTTTAAAATCAGATGCGTTTGTTTTGGGCCAAGGTGTTTTTTAAGGAACATAGATCCCGAAGAAAAGTATCGAGGCACAAAGCAAACACTGGCGATTTAAAAAAAAATTACAGAATTAAAAGATAGTTCAAAGTTATTATTGTCATTAATAATCGTAATTTTGTTTTCTTTTAAATTCTTTCAGATTTTAAAAATGGTTAAAAATCATAGTTTAAAAAACAAATTTAAAAAAAATTTTTTTTTTTTTATTAGATATAATCGGGCTATCACGCAGGTTATTAGTCATGCTGATTGGCTCCAGTAGAATGTATGAATTACTTATTTTAATGTTTATTGTGATCTTTGATTTTTACATTTAAGGTAGGTGAGCCAATCTGACCTTTAATTTACATAAACTTTTGACTTATTTGAATGAAGCCCAACACCTGCACATTGCAATTCTGAAGTTTGATATGCATAGATCTAGCCAATTTAGATGTACAAGTAAAAGGAGGCACCTTTTTACAAGATCCCACATAGGTGGGTAAGCTGGGTATATTGTTTTCATTTATTAAATTTCCCTGCGTACTGCATCATTTAACTCGAGCGTAACGCGCGCGATCGTCGGCGCTTCACAAGCACTGGAATTAGGCCAATCACACACTGTAAATACGTGCGACTTTCATGCAAACCATCGTAGCAACAGGCTTCATTTTCTAAAAAAACAAGAACGGAGAAATTTAATTATTAAAAATACTATACACGTGACTGTCATGACCAAGTGCTCATGCATAAGCATGCTTTGCATTATTTTCAAGCTCTCCCAATGCTAATTTATTGGTCAAAGTTTCTCCTGGTTGAACCTGGTTGAAGATTGGTATACAAATTTGGACTTTTCTATTTCACGAGGCGTAGCCGAGTGCCGAGTGAAATGGATCAGTCCAAATTTGACCAAATGATATATTTTTTACTATTGCACGTGCATAGGCATTCAATATTTGTTTTATATCATGATATCACAC
>JXSR01S039384.1:0-12422 GCA_000969725.1 Ophiothrix spiculata | reverse complement strand
ACACAGTAATTGAGTCAATATTCCCAGAATGGAACCAATTATACTCCTCTAGAATGAACAAAATGGTCGACTTCTATAACAGACATTGACAAATTATGTGACGGTGCATTCTATTCATGCTGAAATGAGGACGAGCTAGTACACCTGAACTTTTAGAGAGAACTGGTGCAGGGGAACTCGAAAACTATGGAGGCAGATCTCCTGGCCAGGACAAAATTAATTAGAGGTTTACCTTTCTTTTTACTCAGCAAATCTGTTACATACGCTGTTAGAACTAATACAGTTAGAGTTTAGTTGAATTCCGACATAAATCATTAAAAAGCCTTTTTGTGAAGTTAAAAAAATCGGAAAAAGTTAGAAACAAATCCCAATTTTTAACGGTATGATACTAATAGCTGAGATTCCGGTATTTTACGGTTTAAAAACTGGATTTTTTTGTCTATCAGTGACAGCATTTAATGAAATATAATTATAAACTGAACATAAAAGGACGGAAAACAAAATATACGTTAATCATGATCTGAATGGAGTTGATATTCATTAAAATGACTTAAACCAAAAACGGTTTCTGTAAATTTAACAATTCCTGTAAATTTACAGATCATAAAGTACGGTAAATTTTAACAGCGTAGAGTAAAACATGATTACTCGTCGCAAAAACAAACAAACAAACAACAACAAAAATCCATTACCGCAACAATTGAACATCACAAAGAACATGTCATAAAAATGACATAAGCATCCTCAAATCCCACAAATGAAGGTGGAACTCTTGTTTATACAGAATGTTTCTAATAACAACAATTTTTATTATTATTCTGCTGTATTTTTATGAGAGCCCCTTCCCCGTGTATGCAGTAAATTCACACAAATGCTGCATACACATTGTTCGATTATAAACTACGATACGTTTTTGTCGATATAGCTTAATTCAGCCCCGGGTTATATCCTCTAGTTTTTCGTAAAAATGTATTGGAGAAATCTTAACTGATGTGTAAATTTAATAACTCAGATTGTTTGAACATGTCGAATGCACTCATAGGGCTGTATAAACATGAGCAAGAACGGTGAATCAACATTCGTTAGTAATTGTATATTGTCAATTGGTGTTTTTAGCATTTTAGAAAGATTTTTTTGCCTTTCTTAGCTTTTCTTTAGACATTGTCATGTGATATTATTATATAAGTGTAAAGTGTCAAAGTAAAATCAAAACCTTTTTACTTAACAAACGTTAACATAAAAAGAAAAAAAGAGAAAAAAGAAAAAGAAAGATAACCGACGATCGTCGATGCACGATTTATTCAGAAAAAGATAAAGATCATTGAAGATAAATTCATATACTTTGAATTGAATTATCAAGTTATCTATAGATATTAAACATTTTAAGGTTCAATCCGGCACAAACGCTAAAGCCCATTATACTGGTAGTAGATCAGTTTATTTTGATAACATTAGTAGTTAATGCCATTTTTAGACTAATTTTCAATGGCGAGTTACCTTGTAACACATGACTATCTTCAGAAAGTTTACAAAGATAACGTGATTAGCATCTAAACACTTGAAACAAATATGACTTTATTTATTTATTGACATCTTTGAAGAAGGTAACCTTATCAGATTTTGAAGTAGCATTTGTTAATCTTAACTTCATACAGCAATCCATTGTAGATAACAATTTTAAATCTTCAATATGTTTTTGTTTTTACTATCATATATTCGCTTATAATTCGCTACTTATTTTACTCAACCGCTTAACTGAAAAGAAAATAGGCACTTTCAAAAACACACAATAAAGTCAATGTAATTAGATCCGCTGCCCATGATCTTGCATTCTTCATTAACTCCAAACCTCATCTACTTAAAACCTCTGCCACAAATGACAATCAATAGAATCAGAAATTTAAAACGCACCAGCGGCGATTTTTCTCCCAAGATATTTATCTTAGATAGGAAAGATGTTTATCTAAGGGAGAAACAAAGAACACCGCTAGTGACCACAGAAAGAAGTTAAAATGAATCCGATACTCGTAATCAAGACACCTGATAATTTGTTCAAATTAAAATTCAAATTGCTGATTCTTTAAAAATTGCAATATTTCTTGTTATATAAAACGGTGGGCAACTTTGCCTTAAGGTCAGATTGTAACTGTTTTTGTAAGACCAAAGTAGAAATATACCGCTTATATCTTATGGCGAAATGCACAAATAATCAGTGTATTTAAGAGTTAAACACATTAACAATAATCCATTGAGGTTTTACATGTTAGAAAGAATATTAAAGGCTATATAAGTGTATAAATAGGTATTTTTTGTCAAAACGATCAATCCACATTTTTCTTCACGGTTCAACCATTTTGCCAACTTTTTTCGGCTTTCTCACTTCTAGAACCATAAAGGAGTACTTTGATTGGTTGATAACTTATGACAACTTGTGTAGCCAACAAAGCTTCGAAAATGCTGTGTTGTCTTTTTTCTATTGGTCGAACGCATATCGAGGCAGTAACACCAGAACACAAACACGTGTAGTTCTGACTACTTGACGCCATGATAAAGGTTCCCCTCCTATTCAGAAATATTAAATCTGATTGACGGAAGTAAAAGGAGCAACCATTACAGCACAAGGGGAATGGGACCTTCTCATTGCAGGGGGTGGGGGATTATGCTTGGCAAATGTTATTTACAGCTTCTAAATTTATTTCTGCCACTAGTCTTCCTTTAGCTACGTATGTGCGTTTGTTGTTGTCAGTGTTCGAAAAGTGCCCAACATATTTAAGAAGTTCGCAAATGCCCAACAGAGTCAAGAAGTTCGCAAAGTGCCTAACAGAATCAAGAAGTTCGCAAATTGCCCAACATAATCGAGAAGTTCGCAAAGTGCCCAACAGAATCAAGAATAACGCAAATTACACAACAGAACCAAGAAGTTAGCAAAGTGCCCAACAGAATCAAGAAGTTCGCAAAAGAATCAAGAAGTTCGCAAAATGCCCAACAGAATCAAGAAGTTCGCAAAGTGCCCAACAGAATCAAGAAGTTCGCAAAATGCCCAACAGAATCAAATATGACAGGTAGTTGAGATTTCTGGACCGTACTAATCAATTTGAAACAATGACACCTCACTTTAACAATCACAATTTCAATCCAAAACATGTTACAGAATGGCGCATGTTTCAAAATCAAAGATGTATTAAATATGACAATATGTATATATTTTTTTCTTTTATGGTATTATTTTTGTATGAAGATGGTTGAAAAACAAAAACATCAATCACAAAATCAAAGAATATATGAATTGATGAAAAATTAAATGATAAAACGTTGTTTATGAGCGTCCATGCCACTCTGCCATCCGCACCTGATATATTCTGTCGCAAAGTGAATCAGACAGACTTTGATCTTGTTCCGATTTAGTGTGAATTTTACATCTAAAACGTTTTTATTAATGAAAATCCATTTTATTCGTGTGGAGTGCATTTTGAAGTCAGCCGCCCAGATATTATTTATTTGACATGTTCGATATATGTTACATGTTTTGAGCGAGGGAATTACACTACAGTTCTGACATGAGTTTTCGATGTATATTTATTATGTTCATTTTACCAAGTTATTTAGGTATATCTTTTTCCTTAATCTATCTTGAACATGTTGAAAGGTCAGAACTGAAATCATTTTGCTTGACATTTGCTTGGAGATGATAAAAACATACCTTTTCTTCTTCTTTTCACTTCTTTTTTAGCAAACCGTTTCTCTCTGATATTATTTTACCAATCTCTGTTCAACCCCTTCTCTTGCAAACCGATTTTGTAATTTTTAATACTTTAAAAGCAATTTGAGGTTCCAAAACTATAACCCCGGATCTGTGTCCAACTCCCCATGTAAAACAGGTCAACTACTCTTGTAAGCCAAATTAAAAAATGATAGGTTTTAAACCCAGTGGCACATTTAACGTTAACTCAACGTTGATTCAGCTTTAAATCTGACGTTTGGCTTCTGAAAACCACATGTTATTTAGACAAGATAATACCATGCTATCCCTTCTTTTTCATAACAGGTTACTGACGTTAAAATCCTCTGCTCTAATGGTTTCATTTCATGATTAACAATAATGAAAAAATGGAACTAATATAAAGATAGCGAGGTTTGTATGACTCTCATGGGGCGTTTTACTGTTCATTGGTCAGTCAAGAGCATCAAATATAATTGAAGACACTACATATCACTGATTTAGTTAGTTTAAGTGACATTTCAGCTCAAATCAACCGGTGAAACATCTATAAAATGATTATAAATGTGATTCAATGATGAGTTATGGCCATCATTGGAGCATCAAATGTCAGTTCCGAAGTAGTAAGGACATTGCATGCAATGATATGCAGACGATATGAATTCGACCCTGCCCTGTGAATACAGCTAGCCATCTAAAAGCAGTTCTGATTGGGCAATATAACTTGAATTATATAACTTATGTAGCCACTTGTAGAACTCCGTTGGAAGTTGCAGATTGTAAATACTTCCCTCGCCCCACTTACTTCAGCAAATTTTGACTTAAGCAATAAGTCGCTTTGATAAAATCCAACTAGCATATTTGACGTTGAATGGGTTTCAAAATTAAAATCAATACTAAGTATTTCGGTATACCGGCGGCGCATTGTTGCTTGTAGCTGCGGCAGACGACCAAACTCTTGCTTGGAGTGAATTTCGCTCTTTGAGAGAGTTAAAATTATCTATCACTCTTTTAAAGATGGTTCACTCACACCACTCCAGTTATCTTAGCGTTTAAAAACTGTCCAAAAATCTCACATGACAAACTTAAATCATTATCACAAGAAAATAAAAACATAACATATTTCATTCATTCTGACTTTGACAAAATTAAAGATATTATTAAAAGATGATGCTCTAAACCTATAGACAAGTGTCGCCAGTTTCACCGAGATTTTATACATTTATGAACGCATTTCATTTACCCAAATCCATCTACGATTTCATATTTGTCATCAGTCATAGTTTTTGAACTCATAAGATAAATAAATTGTGTGTGTTTGTCAAGGAGCTCAAAATTCTAATTGAATGTCGTCAAATTATACACATTCGCAATGAAAATAAATACATTACGAATATATTCAACAAAGTACACTTGATTTATTAATCAACTTGAAGGCAGCAATCTGACTCTAACCCTCTGACATCTCTCTGCTTATTGGTCGAAATTTGATATTGATCAATTTTGATCCAATGATGGGCTTTGTAAAAAAAAAGGAATGTTGATTAACCTCATCATCTTTAAAAGCTATATTTTAATTGACTCTTAAGCTAATGCATGTACTTGTTGTCATCACCCAATCGAGATAGATGTATTATCATGATTATGGGCGACAGAGCTAAAAGGGTTAATCTGATGTTGTGTTTATGTTTATGTTCCATTGTTTATTATTTAGGTTGTTTCATAATTATAAACAATACCCGTGATTAGTTTATTTTCATTTTATTTTGATTATGATTTTTATTGTTTTAAACAAGAAGAGATGACACACTTAAAACCGCTTCTTCTGGTATTATTCACAAGGTTCATTAAAACGACAAATCTTTCTTTCTCCCTTACAAACTACGGGTTATTGCATTGCAAGAACTACATAGCCTGCTTCAGTTATGAGCATCACTCTTTTTTTATAAAGCTGTCTAGAAACATTCTGTAATAAACTTTTCTAAAGCTACTTCAGAACAAGAAGAAAATTTCCCAACTTAAGAAGACCAATTTATTTGAATGATTTAAACATTTCTGCATTTGTGTGTGTCCTAAATGCATGTAGAAGACGTTGTGGGTAATTGACCTTTGACCTATCATGATTATTGTCAAATTAAGATAAAATCTAAAGTTAAGAACATTTTTATAGGAACATTCCTGTTTTGTTTCATAGCAATATGGGAATTACACCAACTGGCAATAATTTAACATTACAATCCAAAGTTGCTTTAGTAAATGGAACTTATATACAATGTATTGTTCTTAACGCCTGAATTACGGCATTTGTGGTTTTTGTTCTGCAGACCAACTTAGGAAATCTTAATGTTTTGTGTTTTACGTATACGATGCGTAATCACATTAACTAGTTACACGTGTAATAATTATTTAAAGAAAACGATTACACTAGTTGGAAATTGAATGAATCTTTATATGTACGAATTTAAACATCATTGCACTTAGTATTATAGTGAATTGGAAATTTCGTTTAAGAATATAGATCTGACACTTAACTTACCTAAGCTTTGCATTGAATGAATAAAAATGAACACAATCACTCAATAGAACAAATGAAGAATAATACTTGTTTCTAAACTAACTAACCCGGGAATTCAAATGCGTGAGGGGTAACGCCTTGGGATAAATGAGGTAAGGTGTAATCGGGTTACTAGATCGGCATAATTATTCAGGTACTCTTGATTCATTAGAAAAACGGCAACCATCATAAAAAAAAACCAGGTCGTGATAGTCATGATCGGGTAGTTTTAATCTCTTTTTCGATTCATACACTCTTAGAAGGCCGGGATCAAATATACGAGTAGTTTTCCGGATCATTTTATCACGTACACCGAAGATAGCAAATGGGGCTTGGTATGGCCAAGTCCATCATTTTACTTCAGTGATAGTCAAAATAAAAGATTACAATATTCTTTGTAATTCCATGCTGTCGATATGTTAAGATGAATTAAAGACTGAGAGAAGTCAGAGATGAGAAACTTATTCTATCAATACCAAGTGCACTTTCCCATAATGTGATCGGAAAGATTGCACTTGTTTCACTTGAGTTAATCATTGTCTGTCTGTAATCTGTAATGCGGAATCCATCTGCAATTGCGCAAAAGACTTTCAACTTTGACATACATTTAAGTCCTCTAACTGTATCAAATATGTCATAGTTATAAAAACTCAAATTTTGAAAATTCTGTTTTTCACAAATCCAAGAAAGAAGCATTGAACTCTCCTTATTTGGCAAGAGTCACTAGTTGCAGGTTTTTCACATGTATGCGTTTGGTATATGACGACAGTCCCGACAGTCTCCGATATCGCAAAAAGAAAAACGTGGGACGCACCTGGTAGAAGAAGAAACTGCAGTTTTTGTCAACCTTAAAGATTTAAAAATACTGTCCCTTTCGTGAATTCACTTTCATTAATTTGCACATAATATTATTATTTTTCTATAGTAAGTGTGATTTCTGTTATTTTCTTTGCCAAGGACGTTTGTCTGCTTTTCAAAAATCAAAGGTATAGATATATTTCTCCCCTTAGAGGCACAAGTATTTTGTTTTTAATACGACTTTGCGCATGCGCACATTGTTAATTCTTCACATTTATTTTGACAAGGTTATGTATATCGTTTTAAAATGACAAGGTTTTGTATGTTGTTTTAAAAATGACAAGCAAATTGTCAAAGCTTTTGATTCAATCAAGTAGAAGTAGACCTATTCATATCTTGTTTTCCCAAGTGACAGCGCAAATATGATGGACCAAATCCTCAAGATAATTGTCTGACCTTGTGATGGCTATTAGTGAAGGAAAACAGAGGGGTATCCTGTACTTTCTTTTGCCTCTTACTATGAGATACCAAGGTATGATCTTATGAGATCGACAAAAAGACTTTGAAAGGAAGACATTTCTGTAATGTCTACGTCGGATATGTTCGAAACCGTTATATTGCTGAACCGAAGACAATTATTTACCAGACTTTGGCACGTTTGTGTGACAACCTTTAGGCCAAGTAAAAAAACCAACTAGTTTCTCGTCCTAACTTTTTGAAAAAAGGAGGATGAGGGCAGTTTTTTTTTCTTCAAAGATGGCCGATCCAAGATGGCGGACGGTCTTTTCCAAAAGGCAGCCAACCGTTCCCAAAATTTGAATTACTTTCTTCCGACATAGGCGGCAGATAATGTTTTTGCTTCCAAAAGGCTATTCACATTTTCAAAAAATTATTGATGATAGGTCTAGGATTCATTGCAAAATTGTTAGTTGTATCCAAATTTTAATGGCTCATTCCAAAGTAACGTTTGTGACCGAAAAATTGAAAAAAATTCACTTTTAAATGGCCACAGAACTTAGCAAAAACATTATATCAACGATTTTGTTGTTGATAATGGTGCTCACTGGTAGGGTCAAGACATGTAGATGTTTGAAAATCAAATCAATTGCCAAAATCCTGAGTAAAGTCCATGTAACGTTCGGTAACGTTTGTGACCGCGCACAGAAATTGTTTTTTGCTCCTAATGACTTCAAAGTACAATTTCTCTAAAGTGTCAACGATTTTTTTATTGCGCCTTACACCGATTATGGGAGACATATTTACAAATATTTCATAAAAATTACAGAACATTATATCGCCAGGAATTATTTTAATGCATTGTTTTGTGTTGTAACGTTTGGTAACGTTTGTAACATTTTGGTGAAACTTTTTGGTAACGTTTGTGACATTTTTGAAACAAAACATGTGCTCATTCATGCACGGATAAACAAACTTTACAATTTCTGATTGGAAAATACTTCTCACGTACCAAGTAACAAATGTATGACTGAAAAACATGTTTATGTGGTCTAATAAAAAGGCTGATTTTTTGCTTGAAATCTAAAAAGGTTCAGTTTCCACTGGAATGAGCCTAATTTTAAAAACTGTTGATAGCTCAGTGGTCTTCAAAAATCAATGAAAAAATTGTTTCAAAAGAGTGCCAGAATTTTTTTTTCACTTTGTTTCCAATTGGGTTTTGGGAAAAAAAATTGAAATTTTGGAAAAAAAAAAATTGAAAAAAAAAAAATATTGGAAAAAAAATTAATTAAAATTTTGAGGACGAGAAACTAGTATATTATTTTACTTGGCCTTAGTGATAAAATAAAAAATGTACTTTCTTACAGGTCTTAGAATTCTAGATGTTTTCTAGTATTGAATTTTAATATGAGAAGGACAAAGGGTACACAAATTACATAAAAGATTCCCCATTCCCATTAAAAAAGACATTCTCTGAAGAAAACAATGACGTTTACCGTGAAATTTTATGAGCAGCCTGTCACAACAGAACCAATCACAGACTTTACTTCAGTTAGAGCATAATTTTTCGAAGCCGGATCGTTTTGTAATTTGCTGCATTAGTTACACTTTGTCTGGTGTAAACCTTCTAAATATTTACCAAATACAGTGTGTCCCACAAAACAGATGCAATCTTTGCACGTAAAGAAAAGGGCATTGAACATGTTAAAGAAACAATTTTAGTCGTTGTTTTCTTTCTTTTTTATGGGCTGTATGGGATTGTAAACCATCATTTCAAATAGAGTTTACTTACACAACTTAAACATTGGTGGTCATAAAATAGATAGCAAAAATGAAATTTATTTGCATTTTTAAATTATGCAAATAAATTGTATAAATTTCCTTTTACACAATTTATACAATTTAGACAGTAAATTTAATGCCCAGTTCAGAGCACATATGTAATCCTAATGTGTTTGGAAATTTAGATAAACATCGACCAATTTGTTTTGACGAAACATGATGCGCTATATTTCATCCGAAGGCTTCGGCCTGTACTCGGGTTTATAAAAGTAGACTGATTCAAGAAGAACGAGTGCAAAGTTGTTCTCTCATTATGGAGAACACTATTTGAATAATTTTCCATATTATGAAGAGTTCAACCAGATATAAAGGTTGATGTTCCAACATTAACTGACACAACAAAACACATCTAATTTTTTCTTTCTAACTCTCGTTTGTACACTTTCTTGTATATTTGTGTTGAAAATATAGAGTTCTCTATAGCCATTACGTAACATAACAAAAAACTGAACGATCCTTATCTCATGGTAAGATAAAAAGGTTGAAATAGAACACATTAGGTATCAAAATAATGCAAAACGTCAAATATATCTATATTTGTATCTTAAACGTTAGAAAAGTACATTTAGAGAGGTGACGAACTGCTTTGACACGAGATGGCGAGTAAACACGGGCATTTCTGCTGAATTCAACACAGTAATTGAGTCAATATTCCCAGAATGGAACCAATTATACTCCTCAAGAATGAACAAAATGGTCGACTTTTATAACAGACATTGACAAATTATGTGACGTTACACTCTATTCATGCTGAAATGAGGACGAGCTAGTGCACCTGAACTTCTAGAAAGAAGCGGGGTAAGGGTTCAATACTCAGTGGCGGTGCTACGGGGTGGGGCGGCAATTTTCCCCTAAAGGATTTCCAGAAAAGGGAAAGGAGTAAAGGAAAAGCAAAAGATAAGAGAGGACCAGGGCCAGGGAAAAAATGGTAGAAATGTTGGGGACAAATCGTTTTCAATTAGTCGTCTTTGCGCTTGTGAGACCTTTTTTTGCTTGTTAGTTTTCAAAAGATACGTAACAAAATTGTTGCCCCTCCTAATAATAAACCTAATATCTACTCCTGGCCTCTTTACTTGAATCGAACTAATTTTTCATCGAACAAAACCTATTACCAGACAAACATATAGCGAAGAAGCACCCAACAAACGGACATCCACAAACAGCACACTACTGAAACCCCACAGATGAAGTTGAAAGTCTTGTTTCATTATATACAATTTTTTTAATCCTATCGCAAATAATAGTTAAGTCTATGAGAACCCCTTTCCCGTGTATGCAGTGAATTCACACAAATGCTGCGTACAAATCATTGTTCGATTACAGACCACGATACGTTTTGTCGATATAGCTTAATTCAGGTTATATCCTCTAGTTTTTCGTAAAGAATGTATTGGAGAAATCTCAACTGATGTGTAAATTTAATAACTCAGATTGTTTGAACATGTCGAATGCACTCATAGGGCTGTATAAACATGAGCAAGAACGGTGAATCAACATTCGTTAGTAATTGTATATTGTCAATTGGTGTTTTTAGCATTTTTGACAGATTATTTTTGCCTTTCTTAGCTTTCTTTAGACATTGTCATGTGATAGTATTATAAGTGTAAAGTGTCTATATTGGAGAGTGAAATAAAGACCTTTTTTACTGAACAAACGTTAACTTAAAAAGAAATAATAATAATAATTTTAAAAAAGGAAAAGGAAACCGACGATCGTCTATGTACGATTTATTCAGAAAAAGATCAAGATATTTGAAGATAAATCCATTATTCAAGTTATCTACAGATATTAAACATTGTATAGATGCAATCCGATATCCCATATAATAGTTTATGTTGAAGATAACATTAGTATAGGTTAATTTTCAATGGAGAGTTACCCTGTAACACATGGCCATCTTCAGAAGGTTTACAAAGATAACGTGATTACTATCTAAACACACGATTTTATTGATTTATCTTTGAAGAGGGTAACCTCATCAGATATTCGGTACCGTGTTTAAAAATGACCCATATATATAATAAATAGAGGACGTAACATTTGTTTATGTTAAGTTCATGCAGCAATCCATTGAAGATATCAATTTTAAATCTTTACTATCATAAATTCGCTACTTATTTAACTCAACTTTATCTGAAAAGAACATAGGTGCTTTTCAAAAACCCACACACAATAAAGTCAATGTAATTAGATCCGCTGACCATGATCTTGCATTCTTCATTAACTCCAAACCTCATCTACTTAAAAACCTCTGCCACAAATGGCAATCAATAGAATCAGAAATTTAAAACACACCATCGGCGATTTTTCTCCCAAGATATTTATCTTAGATAGGAAAGATGTTTTTCTAAAAGAGAAACAAAGAACACCGCTAGTGACCACAGAAAGAAGTTGAAATGCATCCGATACTCGTATCAAGACACCAGGTAATTTGATCAAATTCAAATTCAAATTGCTGATTCTTTAAAAATTGCAATATTTCTTGTCATAGAACGGTGGGAAACTTTGCCTTAGGGTCAGATTTTAACTGTTTTCGTAAGACCAAAGTAGAAATTTACCGCTTATATCTTATGGAGAAATGCACAAATAATCAGTGTACTCGTATTTAAGAGTTAAACACATTAACAATAATCCATTGAAGTTGTCGTTGGCAAAAATGCCACCCATTTAGGTACTGTAGCCTTAAACTCACTATGGCAGTGATGTGTAGTGTCTTCAATTATATTTGATGCTCTTGACTGACCAATGAAAACGCCCCATGAGAGTCATTTTAAATGACTTGAAGATATAAACCTCGCTATCTTTATATTGGTTCAATGAAACCATTAGAGCTAAGGATTTTAACGTCAGTAACCTGTTATAAATAAAAATTCCTTTAAAAAGGAATTGTTCGTGTAATCATGATTTAATCTGTTGACAGAATGTGATTTTTCACATTCAATCAATCAAACAGTCTACACTGTACTTGCATGACATGCGAGATTACCAAATGCATACCCCATGAAGGAGTCTTTTCGTACATATGACCACTAGTTATGGGTTCCATAATTTAGA
>JXSR01S039381.1:3515-15508 GCA_000969725.1 Ophiothrix spiculata | reverse complement strand
AATCATAAAAAATCTTGCGTTTTTATTGGCACACCCTGTACACGAAACACCTTTCGCGCACATCAAACTTACCCACGCAAGCTATTACACGCATTAACCTAGTACTTGCTTTCATAGTTAGCATTTTGTTAGTGCATTTTTTAGTAAGATTAATTACTAAATTAGGCCATTGGGCAAATAGCTAAAATTTTAGTGACTTCAGGGCCATAGTTTTATCCAGATCTTCAATTCAGTATACAGTGAAACCTCGTTAAGACAAAATCACTGAGGGAAGAGATTTTCGTTTGTGTTATCAGGATTTTGTGTTATCCAACTGATTTCAAATAGAATGTCAATACTTGGGACCAAACAACCATTTTGTGTTATCAGGGTTTTTGTGTTAACCGATTTTGTGTTAACGAAGTTTCACTGTATTTATATAATATAATCTACCAGTAAATGTCCTTAAATTTGTGGAGTATTGGGGAAAAACTGTAATTCTTTAACAAACACGATACACAAATTTCCGAGAATTCCTTAAGCCGATTTTACACCTTCTGGCAATTGCCCACACAAAAATACCTCTTAAACACGATACACAGAATGTTAAGTTCACATTCACTGATTGCATACAAATATGAACTTGTAACTAGGGTTAGCACTAACGAGGCACTTTTAGAGTGATGCGCCCTGAGGTGACTTTCAATTCTAACCTTATCATCTGATTTCAAATAAAAAATTACCGTAACTCTTTCTGTCAGTGAGCTTATGCTACCACTTTTATTACGCTGCAAATTTGAGAGAATTTCCACTCACAAGCTGGAAATTTTTTTTTGACAAAAACCTTTATACTAATGAGCCTGTACATGATTGGTTGAAAAAACAGCCACATGATCAACGTTCTGAATATTTCCGAATGGATTTTGAAAAGTATACTGAAGGTTTTGGGTGCTACCTGAAGAATACCAAGACTCAACAATAGAGATCTAGTAAGAATTAAGTTGAACTAACACAACCTCTAATTTATAAACATTTAAGGGACTTTCTACCATTATTAATAGTTCCTTGTCTATATAGTACTGCCATCTGGCACTGCACATGAGGGGTGCTCTGGCAAAATGAGAGGAATGTCGCAAATGTCACAATTGAGTTCATGACATATTTGAATTCTCCATAATCTCAGCTTTTGAATGATATATAATATTTTACACATTCTTTCTCCATTCTTCATTAATTTAGAGATCAAAATCCAAAACATATGTACAACAAGATGGTTCGCGAACCAGTAGTCTCGCCTGCGTATCGACAACCTACTTAATCATTCAGTTGTGGGGTGGATCCCAAGGGAAGGTCATACAATGGGGTCACTATTGGCACTTTTGATCGCTGGTCCAAGACACACAATTTGACACCTTAATCTTTGAAATCGGACAAAGTTGAAAATTCCACCTTTCTTTTGACCTTTGACCCCCAGGAAAAGGTCGGACGATGGGGTCACCATTGACACTTTTGATCGCTGGTCCAAGACGAACAATTTGAGACCTTAACCTTTGAAATCAGACGAAGTTGAAAAATAAGCTACATTTTATGTATAAATTATGCAAATTAGGTACTTAATTAGCATATTTTGCGCCAAAATTGTTGCTGGATCCAGTTTGGCTCCGGGTCTACATAGTCACCAAATATCATTAACATAGGACATGCGGTTTCCGAGATACGCTCCGTACGGCGGACAGAAAATTGGATCGCTATGCAGACGAGACAATAAAAATTAGCTGCTAATCGATTTTCAAAGATACTGATTACTACAGTGTATAATAGGAACATGCAATCAATTAACCGTGAATAATTGCACTTCCCGGCAAAGTTGACCTTCAAAAACTTTAGGTATAGCTAAACACTTATGCATGAAGGCGTTTTATGTCAAAAAACGAAATTTTTATTTTATCACCCTATTTTTACTTTAGATGCCATTCACTCAAAATGTAGATTCGCGACTTTCCTCACATTTAGACATACGCTGGTACCCTCGATGTGGACGCTTCACTATATGGTTCAGACTGCCCATCACCGCAGGTATTGGCTGATCAAAATTAGTCAAAATTTTGACCAGTAGAAATACACAACTTGACAGCTCACTCGCCCTATCAAACTACACGGTAAACGTTCGTGATTGGAAGGCTTTGATGAAGAGGTTGACAAAATGGCGATGTTAACATGCGCGACCTCTGCATGGCGCCCCGCGTTTAACAACGCGTTACAAGCATTCGCGCAATCACCAATGCGTCACGCATGTTGTGTGTTTGACGCGGAAAACAAATGCCTTCAGGGCACGGGCCAATCAAGTGCTTAGATTCATTAGCGGATACCTGCATCTTATGTCAGTGTGGAGTTGTTGAAGACATAAGAGGCCGGGGACCAGCGTAATTTAGACAGAGCAGCCCACATATGGACTTTGCATGTGAAGTACGTATGCCAGTCAGGGAGGCACAAAAAACGGCAAATCTCTTGTGAGTTGGCTTCTTTTCATCAGTCTGGTGCTATATATGCCACACATGGACCGAGTGCATAGATTTGAAGGGGAGATATCAGGCTCTGTAATGTGTCATCAGCCATGGAGGTCAAATTGGGGTATTCGGGTCCACTCGGTTCCCGGCAAAATCAACTCCCGAGTGCCGAGGCTTGGTTACGCGTAGAGACAACCTGCGCTAATAATACTTTTCGCGAATAATATGCCAACCTGCACGCAAAGCGTGTGTGTGTGTTCCAACATGCGCGCATTAAGACAAGGTGTGATGCATCATCGGCAAAAACCCAAATACCCCCATTTTGTATCCATGCCGGAATAAAAATGGCGGCATATGCCTTGTATCTCCCCTGTAAATCTATGACCGAGTGTGAAGTGTGCCATTGAGGGAGGCACAGTGCTGGGGAGATCTCCTGCATTCTCAAAGACCTGCTATACTCTATTAAACCTTGAAGTATGCAACAAGAAATCAGACTCTGTTACAAGATCCATAGCATATCCCTTGTGTTCTTCAACATTGTGAACTGGTGGTTTTGTGTAAGTGACTAGTAATGATTGATTAAGGCCTATTCACTGCGTATTAATATATATTTTTACATGAATTCTTCATAATTTTGGTATTATTATGGGCTATTTTTTTTAAATAACACATGAACAAACATTGTAAATAAATTCATTTGAATATGTAGCAAGATTTGGTACCTTGATATGATTTGAGAAATATGGACTAATTTACTTCCCCGTATGGTCATATTGGTTTTTGTGCGTTAATCGGCTACCTGTTGAATACTTCAAGATTTACAAAGTATAGTGCTTGGGAGATCTCCTGCATTCTCAAAGACAAGCTAGCTGCTAGCTGCTTCCGGTTTAGATACTTTGCAATTAGCACTCCACTTGAAGTCAAATACGCGTAGCTCTCTGGTCCAAAAGAGAAATGATATACTTTTGAAGGTATAGCTAACATGACCAGGAAAGTTTTCCCTACTCTTTTCGAATAGCCTGTGTGTTCTTTTACATCCGACAGTGTGTCATGAACACTTCAGATGGGACCAACGGCTTTCCGTCTTTCCGAAGGATGAAGCAAGTAGAGCAAAGTTTCTTGCTTAAGGAAAAAAGGAGACGTGCCGAGACCGTGAGCTGGATACTTCACCTGTCTGGTATTACGCCGTCTGATATCGAACATGGATTATCTGCTGTGAAGTAGGAGACCCTTGCCAAGATATCTGAAATACACAAATGGAAAGAGGAATCAATTCCTGCATGGAATATTATATTTTGTACAAATATTTTATTAGAATTAAATTAGTGGAATGAGAGTGTTTACGCAGTTATCTTTGACGCGAGCATAGATTTTCAAGGTAGTGACGGGGCATGTCTACACTGATGTCACAGATTACAAGTTCAAGAATTAAATCCACAAATAAGATTGTCATACGATTGCTATAAGGCCAAAAAAAAAAAAAGGTTTGTCTCAGAAACCACTCGCAAAAACGCTATGCGCTATGCGATTTTTTATTTTTAAAAAAAAATTGCTATGCGGTATGCAGGATTCTTTTTTTTTTTTTACGTTCTAAAATTTTGATCGCCCAACTTACGTGTGTGAAGTCACCGCCACCGTCACTCAACACGTATGCGGTAGACGAAAACATGAAACAAAAAAGTTATAAATAAATAAATCTCGCTTGAATTTAGAATATAATTACTAAAAATCGCAATGATTCAGTGTATTTATTTTGCATATTGTCTCCGTGTTTTGTTGTGTTTTGTTCATGAGATAACCATTTTGTTATGACCTTCCCAGCATGCAAAGCGTGTATACATGGTTCGCTGGTACTCAAAACACTGGGTACCAATTTTGTTAAAAATGAAGCTCCCGCGAATCATATCTTTTTAGCTAGATCGCCATAGATATATTAAAAGAAACTTGGACGATGCTCGATCGCTGGATTACTATCGAGGAAAAAAAAAAAAAAAAGGAAAAAAAGAGGGCCAGCGCGTAGGTCTACGCGCTAAATCCACTTTCACATAGCAATGCGCGCGGGTTTCTGAGACAAACCTTTTTTTTTTTCTTGGCCTAATGTATAACAGAAATTGAGTGTCAGCTAAAAACCTCACAGTTTTTCAGCATACAGAATACTCTTCAAAAACTGGTCTCTCCCTCTAGATTTAAAACCCTAAAACACTCACAAAATATCACAAGAAGAGGAGAGCGTGCAAGGCGGTTTGAGAGTAACAATAGGAATATTCTAAGTATGACAGCCTGTAATAAAGAAAATATAGAATTTGTGTTCTGTCTTCAAAATTGTGTAGTATTGAGCACAAACTGGTTTCATTTTCTCGGTGAAGGCTGAGATTGGCACATGCGTACTCTTGAAAAATGATCCTTTACCTACCCCACTGATCTATATATCTGGAGGGGAGAAACTCTGCATACATTACAATGCATGTACGTGTACAGGACGGTTCGCAAACACTTAAAAAAGGCTAAAATACAACTGTGTCAACAGTTTTAATATAACAACCCACAGTGATAACAACCGTTGCAACATCATTTTGTCACTAGTGACATCTTTTACAATCTCATTGCGCGAGCCACATTGGTGTTTGGCACCAAATTGTGTCTTGTTCTAAGTTGGGGTTCCCATGCACCACTCATTTGAAACCTCTCGTAACCTCATCAAATGTTCAATGTAACAACAAGAGGAGAGAATTAATGGGCATGACGTTTGAGCAGAAGTCCCGGGTTTGATAAGAGATAGGGACAGATAAACCTCTTCAAAATGAGGGGAGCTTTAATTGCTTAATGGTAGAGCACATGGATTTACCATCCCTGATATGAAACTCTGAACCTCTCACAACTTCTTCATATGTTCAATATTGCTGTAATCGATAGGTCTTTTGAGTATCAATATGTCGAAAGACTTTAAACATTCGACATGTAATCACACAGTTTGATTTTCTGGCTTGAGTTACAAAACAAGTGTAAGCTTAACAATGGAAAATATGGGAAATGATCAAGTTTAGATTATAACAGTCACCTCAGTTGAAACATACTGACAATGTTTCATGCATATGAGTACTTTAACCACTACAGAGATTCACACTTCCGGGATATACTTCCAGGGCCTATGGGTAACCACATACGTTTCTGCGCACACATTTCATAAATGATGGACAATTTTTTTCCCCTTTGGCCGTGACGTAGTTTAGTATCGATACTACCATTTTGTGTATCAACATAAAAGTTTTGTAAATATTGCAACAATTGATTACAGCAGTAATATCTAATATTATTACAAGACCCAGGTCAAAATTCCAGTGATCCCAGTTGAACTTGTTTCTCTGAAAACCAGTTGAACCAGTTCAGCTGATTTTTCCAACTGGCCGTAGAATTTCCGCCACGGAAAATGGAACACTTCCAACTGGGATGATGAAAAACCAGATACCAGTTGAACTGGTTTGTTCTCAATCCCAGTTGAAATGGTTGCTTCCTTGTAACCAGTTGAACCGGCTGGCTGAATCTTTGTTACCAGTTCAACTGGGAACTTAAAACAAACCAGTTCAACTGATTTTTTCCCCACTATTTTACCTATGTTTAGTTTATTAGAACTTCAACTGATATCTCAAGCTTTGTTGGGGAAGGAAGATTTACAATCCAAGTCTAATTAGATCTCTAAAATTGGCGGTTTCAGACCCCTAGACCTTTCAACACTTGATCTAATATCAAGCTATGTGGACCTGTAGGCATTGTCTAAAATCTTCCTGCCTGTCCACAGATAACTTTTTCAGTATAAAGTTAGTCATACTATGAATATTATGCAAAATAAATATCTCATCTACCTTGAAACTTGTCCTTTTCTTCCTGAGTGAGTTTCCATTTCTTTGGCATACTCCTGATGTCGTCCAATCTATCGTAAGACAGCGTATCCAACATCCACTGCCTACTTGAACATCTACAAAGTAATTAGTTAAGGAATAAATTACTGAACATGAGGGATAAAAGGGACCGATTCAATTTTCAACGACTGGCTATTAGAACCGCCCTTGAGACCTCCAATTTCAAGCTACTTCTTCCGTTCTTCGAGATGAAAATTTCAAGATGACTTCAGTTACAAAGACCCTCATTTTCCAAAGATAGCACAGACCTACCAAAAATGTTTAGTATCCCCCATCTGGTAATTATAACTGGCGGTTCAAGATGAAAGATGATAAACCGCCGGTTAAGATGTAGACTCATTACAGTGTAGAGTCAAAACGGGGCAAACACGATCATGCAAAGGTTGTAATTTGGCCTTTTGCTTTCTGTAGATTCATTATGTTTCTGCTTCTTCAAAACACATTCTAAGTTTGATTTCAAACTAGTGATTGGAAGTATGAAAAAAATCTACATTTTATTAACTATACCCCCCCCCCCAAAAAAAAAACAACTTATGGCATAATTTGTCAGGTGAGTGCAAGACAGTCGCATCTGCAATATAGCTGCCATTTTTCACAAATTTGAATTGCATACTATGAAATTTGTGAAAATGGGCAAAACAAATCTCAGTGGAAACAAGAATAAAAGGATACATAAAAGCAAAATGTCCATCTATTTCAGCAAGCCATTGGAGCATGTCAACAATCGAAGGCCTGAGAGCTGTTCTCTGCATAGGGTCACAATTATTACTGTTGCTCTGGTATGCGGATAAGCTGTGGCAGTACTGGTAGTAAATTTTGTTTCTAGCTGTGTCAAGATTAGACCTATTATGAGAAAAGAAACATAAAATAATTTATTTAGGCATAATATTTGTTCTCTGCATAGCGTCACAATGCTCTGGCATGCGGATAGGCTGTGGGAGTATCGGTAGCAAACTTTGGTTCTGGCATGTGTCAAAATTAGACCTGTTGTAAGGAACAAGAAACATACAATTATTTTATTAGGCCTCATATTTGCCCGAGGGGGTACTCAACTTTGCTCTGGACGGGGGTGTGCGGCTGGGACCGTGGAACCCATACCCATCTTTAGGGGTAACTTTTGAGAAAAGTGCACCCATGTTTAGGGATTTTTTGCTTCAAAAATAGGCTGATTTTTCACAATTTTCTGGGCTCGCAATGCGTGCCCAGAAAATTTTCACCTTTATGGGACAATTTTAGCATATTTTCTTGAAAATGTGACTCATGATTAGGGATTTTGGTACTAAAAAAGGCACCCATGTTTAGAGATTTTTTGTGAAAAAGCGACCCATTCCATCCAGCGGCACATCCCTGTATACCTTATATATGTGAGTACGCCCCCCGGGCATATTTGTTCCCTGCATTGCGTCACAATCACTACAGCTCTGATATGTAGACAGGCCTTGGCGGTATAGGTATACATATATATACTGAATTTGGGTTTTAAAAAGTTATCACAGCTGAAACGGGTCAAAATAGGTACACGGGTACACAAAAAATATGTCACAATTCGCGATGGGAAATTCCCTATTCACCTTGCATAACTTCCATAGAACAGTAACTAATATTTCAGCTATGACTTTCAAACCTGTTTTATGTTTTCCATATACTTTGGTTTAAAGGTATAAGCCACAATTACCAAAGTGAAGTTCCACTTTCCTCGATCAACACCTATTTGATTGCATTTTCAGAAAGTAAGCTTCCAACTACTACGGTAACTAATATCCATAACCATTCTTGTTAAACTTGAACATTTAAAGGGGCATTGGACAAGTTCAGCATCATCCCCAAACTTTTCCCCAAACATTTTGAGATTTTTGCATCATTTGAAGTATTAGTAGTAATAATGACAGCATGCAAAGTTTCATTGTCAAATTCAAACCCTATATGAAGAGTTGACTTGCAAAACGGCTTGTATCCATTTTGCACTTTTTGAGAAAAGGGCAAAAAAATGCTAGGCCATCAAAATGTGTTGCAAAATTCCTGATAATGATTTTAGTAATTCTCTACGAATATGTCTTTTAAAATAAGTTGTAATTTAGATAATTCATCAAATAGTTTCTTATTAATTGACTATTGATTTTTTGCTGAAAATGGATGTAAGCCGTTTTGCAGGGAAACTCATCAAATTTCAACTTAGGAACCACTCATATTCTAAATTTTGGCAAAATGTCTTTTTTAATTCTTCATTAGGCTATCATGTACTTTACAAATTATACAAAATTTCAACGTCAGGTCATGTTTAATAAAAAAGTTACCATATATGGGTATTATGCCATCTAATGCCCAAATATGGTCATACAATGTCCATATTTGGGCATAAAAGTAACATTTTCGGCATTTTAACCCACTAAGCAAGATTTTTATCAACAATTTTTTGTGCAAGGATGATGCACAAGTTGAAGGTCTGTTAGAAATTTCTAACAAAAACTCATTTTTGAAAAAATGGTCTCTAAGCCGTTTTGCAATTCAGCTCTTCGTATATCAAAATATTAAGATATTCTCTTATTTTTAATTATCGTTGTCGACAACGATAAATACTGCCCTCTATAGTTGAATTTCCAGAATTTGCCTTTTCAGGAGATGCAATGAAAATTTAAAATTTCATTGAATTTTCTGCAATCTACGGTGTGAAAGGAATGCTTTACAAACAAATCTTTGGCTCTTTCTCACTGTAAAGCATCAATAAAACGTTTAGAGAATAGCCTCATACCAAAAATCAACAAATAAAAGTAAAATTCAAAATTTTGACTTTTTTGAAGGTTTTGATCAAAATTTTCCCGATATCAGGTAGTTGACTGCTATTTTCTAACATAAGTGTAAATCATCCATAAACAAAATTTCAAAATTTTGTCCAATGCCCCTTAAAGTAAAACAGACAATTATTTTTTGCTTTAATTTTTCATTCTCCAGAATATAAAAATCATGAAATTGAAAAGTATATTTTAACCTTAATTCTTAAAGAAATAATATTCACTTTAAAATCAACAGCTGCAAATATGGAATCTCAAACTTTAGGAAACTAGAAACACTGCTGACACAACCAATTTAAGAAATGAATTGGACTGATAATTGTCATTTTAGAGGAATACTTTATTTGTTTATTTGATTTTATTAAGGTCTTTCTTCGATTCAAATAGTTTTCACAAGTTTTCATACACAAGTGGATCATGGCTGATGCCTTTAAAACCCGGGGGGGGGGGCCACTGAGATTACAAGGTGGACACCATGCGCGTACAAAAAAACAAGTAAAAAGGGTAGTTTTTTACGGTCGGGCAGTACACTGGAAAGGGTATCAAAATTGCACAAATTTGGAAAAAAGGGTATAGTTTACAAAAGCTTGGTACTTGTTAAAGGTATGAAAATCAAATCTTTCCTAAAAATTACGATTTCAATCAAAAAGAACAATTGTTTGATAACTTTTTAAGCCTCATTTAACCCTGTTATTGACGATATAAGCAATGTGCTGTTAAAAGGGCAATAAGTTAGCCAAGAAGATTAAAATATCTTATGGGGTACACCTTGATGAAGGCTTACTTGAAAAGGGTATGTTTTTCAGATTCACGGATTTGTTTTGAAAATACTTGTTTAGGGTAGGGAAAACATGACAAAATACTTGTTTAGGGTATAATATGAACAAGGGAAAAATACTTGTTTAGGGTCCATTTTGAAAGGCCGTGTATGAGCATGGTGTCCACCTTGCAATGACAGTGGCCCCCCCGGGCTTTAAAATGACATCTTCCTTGTTCTACACATACTTACATATTTGAATGCAGCTTTGTCAATATCCCCTCCATCGACTGGATCAGTTTTTGTTGCAGCCTCACAGAAAGGTCATCAAATGTCGTCAACAGCAATACGCCCTCGTGGTCTTTGGCAACACATCGGCAGCACTGCAACTGTTCGGCATGATTGCTCAAAGACTCCACCAATGTTTGGAGTTGTTTCATGGTATCTTGGAGGGCCGTTATCTGCTGCTCGGCGCATCGGTACGATTTCCTCAGCTGCTTGAGAATTCCCTCGTCCATTTTCATTAAGATTTAGGCTGCCGTTTATGTCAACATCACAGAGATCTGTTACAATGAACAAAAAAGACATGCTACAATGTAGTCTGTGTTACAGCCAGTATAACTGAGTAATATAACTTTACAAACACACTACTTGAAACTGCTCTTGGGAGCACAACACTAAATAACTTCTCCATTGAAACCAATACATTTTAGCCTAAGTTCTCTGAGCTTTTTCATACTGGCGTGACAAATAATATTTTGAAGTTTCAGTTAATATCAAGTTGTAGCCCTTTTCTTTATCTTTCAAATAACCTTCAATTAATTTTACATTTTACGATAAAATTTTTCGCTACGGGCTCGTAAACAGCGCCCCCGCTTTTTCCACCCAGTCAAAATGACCCCTAACCACTTTAGACATGCACCGGAACTTACGCTGATCAATCCAAAATAAATATGGATGCCAGTTGTTTTGGATGCTATAAGTGATCACAAGATTCTAGTCATTTATATTCATAAACACAAAAACATGTCACTTGTATAGTCTTGTAACCAGTTCTACTATCATTGCAAAATAATCCGTGTGGACCTATGTTTTTACCGGGACTTTCTACCCCTACACCATTCGTGGAGTGATTTAGTGTTGTGCGGCCTCTTCGTTTGCAAAATCGTTGCCTCCAGCGAATTTGTCTGAGTAAGCTAAAGGAAGCTTATCTTCAACAGGGCTCCAAGATGTTTTTTTAAATTAAGTTTTGAATGCAGGAGGAAGACCGGAGTACCCGGAGAAAAAACCTGCAGAAGTGAGCATGGACTGAAAACCAAATGCACATAAAGCGCCAGGCGCGGGACTCGAACCTGGGACCTCATTGGTGCAAGGCGAGGGAACTACCGTTGCGCCAACTCGCTCCCCCTTTTCCTGTACCAAATCTTCCAAATTTGCTTGAATTTATAAAAATCTAATGCAATCTATGCACAGTTACATTTAAAGGTGTAGGATTCTATTTCCGCAAATTTTATGCAAAATTTTGATATGATTTGGTTTTCAAAAAATTGAAATTTCAAAATTCATAATTTTGAGCAAAAACATACCTGCCAACATTGTGAAACCTAAAATCGGGACAAATAGCGCGACGCGCGACGCGTTCGCCGGAGGTCCAGAGGGCTGGGGCCCTAGCTTGGGTTAAAGGGGGCGCTTTGAAGTTGTAGAGATTTCAACAAATTAAAAGCCAAGGAAACATGATTTTCATACTTTCAAATGATGTATTAAAGGTTGAAAAAACCCATAGCCATGTATTGTAATGAAAGTGAGCATGTACATACTTCCTGGAGTTGGTAATTTATTATTGCAACTCAAGTAGATGAGGGCCATGGCAGCCTGGTTCAGGGGCCCCTTAAGGGCACTGATGGGCCTCTGGTGGGGGTTGAGGGGTAAAGCTCCACTCACTATAGTAAGAGGACTTCTGCACATCCAACACCACAGGTGAGACCATTTCAATAGGTAAACTAACAGCAAAATGCTGTACTCAGGGGTATAAGTGTGTCCAAAA
>JXSR01S039380.1:108041-132451 GCA_000969725.1 Ophiothrix spiculata | reverse complement strand
TTAATACTTTCCATTGATTAAACAGAAAATTGTGTCTTTTAAATGGAAATAATACATGTCTTTATATAAATAGATGCCTCTTTCACAAAATACGTTCATGGCAGTAAATGATTTGCAGAAATGCTTAATCTATAAAAATATTCATTGACATTTATTCGCGATCCTTCTGTATGATGCATATTGCATGCTTCAGATTGTCTATAATGTGTCATTTAACAATAACTTTCTGACATAGAAAATTGGCAATATTTCATGCACTTAGACAGAACTTAACTTATTTTGAAAATTGCCTAGCAAAAAAACCCCAATACACAACATTAATGCTGCCCGTTTCCTGATTTGTATGACTTTGATACAGTTATAAGAAATGATTTTTTACCTCAAATGTCTTAGGCTGTTCCACACGAATGATCAAATGTTTACCACTTACAATTTGGATATCGCGCCTTGGCATAAGCTATCTATTGCCCATGGCGAATTTGTAAAAATACATAATTTCTTAAAAGTGGTGTAAAGTCCGATTGCGTGCATCAATTTTAGAAATTCTTTTTTCATATGGATGCTATTTGAATTGGTCTTTGTAAAACACTGAATTATGTAATGCTAACATTTATAGATTTGTGTACGAAAATCTCAAAGTTGAGTACTAATCATTTTGATACACACTGTATGTCGTAATGATGGCCTAATTTACTTTCCTGTGAGTTCATATTGGTTTATGTGCGCTGGGTGGCTGCTTGCTGCATACTTCCAACGTTTATAGAGTATAGATGTTGCAGAAGGATATATCTAATGTATGGGAGGAATTTGAGTGATATGTTTTTGAGACATTTCATAACATTATATTGATTTCAGACATGTATGTGTTTGAAATGTTCTGGTCTCTTGTGTGTGAAGTTTTTTTTCTGTTTTGAGATCTTTGTTGTGCCTTATGAAGCACCACATATTGCTATTTAATTGACTGATAAAATCATTCATTTTTTCCCCAGGAACACAGCAATTTTGTTCAAACAGTAAGATTTTCTCCAAATGGAGAATTCTTTGCAACAGGCTCATCTGATGGAAAGGTAGGATATCAATTCATTTCTAAAACTTTTATTCAGGAGTGGATATCATGCTTGTAAATAAAAATACAGAAAATGATGTTTTTGCTTTCTCTAAGTATGCAATTTAGAAATCCTGTTCTTGGCTCGGGTATAATTTTTTGATAAGTTTGAGAAATTCCAGTTTTGTGGTTGAAGAAATTGTTACCGTAGGAAAGCTTTTTTGAATTGGCCAAAATCCTGGGTTAGTGTAAAGATTTCAGAGGCCATTTTTGAGTATGATACCCCTCTCCTTCCTAGGAGTTAGAGTGTTGGTTTTGTGGCATTTAAATGCTATGACCTTGTCTTGACTTAGGTAGTGAAATTATGTAAACCCTTTCTACTGAGCATAAATAAGCACATGAGTTTCTTGGCAGACATAACGCTGTATTTTGTAGTTCATGTTTTTTCAATGTATTCACATATTGCAAGGTTGACTATTTGCAAGGAAAACTTATTTTCAAAACTATGACTAAAGAAAAAATTGCACAGCTTCTAATTAGTATAACTAGCGGGGTACCTGCGCGTAGGCGCCTCGCTAGCTGACTGGCACTCCCTTAAAAATACTCAAGGAGCCAAATAGTATTCATGGTCCAAGTTTGGATCAGGTAGGGTCAAGGGTTCTGGAGTTATCAGGGGTGTGAAAATTCCTCTTTTCAGCTGATTTCCTTTTTTTGAAAATGTTCATGTGCTAAAATTGTAGCTTTTTCATTCATTTTCAGCCCATTTTGACCTTTTACTTCCAACTTTACGATGCTTCTCCTTGTTTTTGTCAACTGGGCTCACACCCCTGAGTTATGGCCGTGACCTTACAATGACATAGGATGAATTCAGGTCAACTGTCCAGACAATTTGGTAATTTGACCTCAAAGTGACCTTTGACCTTGAATGACCATATTTGGACCCCCTTAATGTACTCATTGGGTCAGTTTATTTCTATTTATTTCTTATTTAGCATGGGAAACCCATCAGTGCCAGCACTTTATTTCATGGTTGTCTAGTGGTCAAAATGAAAATACTACAATTTAAGAATTTACTTGTACATATCAAAACTTGTTACAAATGTAAATGAATCAAAATAAACTAAAGACATGCAGTTGTTGAAACCTAACATAACAGAAAATTAAATGAAACGTTCTCTAAATAGGACGAGTACTTGGACGCCAACATGTTCGGATACATGAACTCATCTTGTACAAATGCACTTGTCTTAGTATCTATAACCAGGCCCGTAGCCAGAATTTCAGCAAGGGGGTGCGGATTTTCAAAAAGTGGACCTTTTGGAGGAAAAAAAATTCGTTTTAGTCGACCCTAAGTTAATTTTAATGGTTTTGACAAAGTGACAATTAAGAAAAAAAAAAAGTTTTAGCACTTTTGCAAAAAACGACCTACATTTACGTGTTTTGGTGCTTTTGGGTTTTCTTTTGCTGGAAATTTAGGGACTTTTTGTGGACCTTTTTTGTACATTGTCAAATTTGGGGGTGCGACGCCCCAACCGCACCCCCTGGCTACAGGCTTGTCTATAACTTTACGTAGGTCGCAGCCTGTGTTAAACGTCAGCATGGGCAGAGAGGAAAGTAAGGTTACAGACAATTGATTGAGCGTTTTGTTATTTTGGTAAAACCAAGGGTAAAATGCCGCTCTACCTTTTTCAAGTTTTAGGGTCAATTTGAGTTGCATTGTACCATGATTATAGACTGAACGTATCCTAAACATGCTAAATACCAGCTGTTTAATTTAATTTACAAATGAGACGAACTGGGGTAAATCCATCAGTTCCTTTAAAGATTTCACGGTCAGGAATGACATTACCCTTGGTGTCACGCTTTAGCCAAAGAGTGCATCGTTTATTTTAAGGCCTGGTAAATACTTCCGTAAACATACGTCTAGTACGAACTTGTCAATCATTGCGAATGGATTTGATGATGCTTGCTGATAAGGTCAATGTGTGTTATGATAATTCTACGCAGATATGTTACCTGATAATTGGCGGATTATTTAATTACTATTGAGAATATATCATGATCTAAAGGGATGTATAGGCCTATTAATTTCACTATGACCTTGTCCTAAGAAATAACATGCAGTGCATTCGATGGCATTAATTACTATTGAGAGAAGAGTGTTTTTTTTCTTCAAAACTTAGTCCAACGACTGCCGAAATGCTAGATTTTGAAACCAAAATTCTTCATCCACATTTTTCTGACGCTCATTAATTAAAGCGTGTTTTGTTCAAAACTGACACTCGTTTTCAGATCGGGAAAGCTCGTAATTCACGTACTCTAAATATGGTACGTGAATTTACGTACAGTAACGGAAATCACGTACTATACAGTCATGGGTACACAGTATATGAATTCATGTACTCTAACTTAAAATTTAATTCCTTTAGCAATCTATTTATGAATATCGTGGAATATTTTAAAGCATACATGATGGGAAACAAAAATATAGATGTATGTTGTGATAAATATCAATAACCAAATGGGGTCACAGATGGGATGCTTGTCAAGCTTTTTAAACATCTCACATGGGAGTATTTAATAATTTTGAATCTTTGGCTTTATGTAAATCATTTTCGGAATTCGGGTAAGGTTGTTTTCTTCCCGGGATTATCTAACAACCTTATGGTATAGTACGTGAATTCCTTTACTGTACGTGAATTCACGTACCATATTTAGAGTACGTCAATTACGAGCTTTCCCGAAGTGGTTTGCATTATATTGCAGGGGTCGGGTATTCTTATCCTGACTATGATCAGATGGTCACGGTTAACTGCCTTGGAGGGGCATTATAGAATAGTAATAAAACAGATTTTTTCCAAAACTCAATGATTAAGTCCAAGCATTAAGCAAGTTTCTAAATGATTACTGTATCTTATTGTGGGTGTGTATTGTAGTGTTTGTATGAATCTTTGGTCAACATGACGTTAATTTTAGTCACTTGCGCTGAGCTTTGACAGCAAATTCATCTAAAAAACCAGCAGTATAATAGAATAATTATTATTTTTGCAAATATAACATTTGGCACCTATTGGACCAAGTGAGGTTTAGAAAAATACTCTACAATTTTGACAATATTAAGTTCAGATAGAATATAAAGGATTATTGAAATACATCTATAATGTCTTGGGACAAAAACCTGCATTTGAATTCGTCACAGTGCTTCTTCTTTTTTTTTTTGTAATTATGACTGACCATGTGCTTAAAAATTGTGAGTGGCCCTTTTATCAATATTATGTATATTGTGTAAAATGAATTGAAGTACGTTTTTTCTTTTATTAATGTTGGTGATTTATTTGATGTTAAAATTATATAATCAGTTTATTAGATATGGATGATGGCACATACATGTAGATTTATAATGGTAAACCAAGTTTCAATTTTCAGTTTGCGGTGTTTAACCCCCCTTTTCATTCTTTGAAACGTTTTTACAAAGACGACTGCTTAACAAGATAAGATTCCATAATACCTTCCAGATTGTTGTATAAAATAAAGAATGTGTAGACCAGGAATTTAAAGGCTCTTCTGTATATGGAAATCATAGCTACAATTAAATGTAAAGATTTCAACATATGTTTCAAAATGTTTCAAAGATTTTCTAGTTCATAGGTATCTCTATATACTTATGTACTTTTTCAACCAGAAGTACTGTACTCAGAGCATAATAATATCTAAGGGATACTTTATTAATTTTCACTAATAACCTTGACTTAAGTAATTAAATGAAAGGCATGTGGTAGCATAAATTACAAATGTAGAGCATAGTCATTAAAGGCATAATTGATCCCTGATCATCCACTTTTCATGCTCAAGGTCACCGCTGTCAAAATTGAGAGTTTTTAGCCAATGTTACAATCCCCTAATCATTATTTAATGTGTTTGCATTTTTCATGAAAGTGAGAATATGAGCCATATTCTAATTACTGTCGGGCCCCGGTAGCCTTTGGAAGTTTTTAAAATGCTAAAAAGCTTGTAACCTGACAACGAATGGTTGGAATCGAGTAAAATTATTAGCATACAATTTATACGTTGTGATCTATTTTTATTTAGCTAGAAAATGCTTTAGAGTTTTATCTGTTGGTTTTGATGGGTCCGAAATATCACCATTATATTTGGTGTAGATGATTTATGGATGAAGAACAAGTATTCAGTAGGGAGTGTTCATTTTCCCCTTACAATATTTCAAACCTTTAATAACTACCATGACTGCTTAACAAGATAAGAATCAATAATCCTTCACAGAGTTTATTATATGTGTTATATGTAATACCAAAAGGATATGTGGGGCGGAAACTTAAAAGCTCTATGTGACGGCCATAGCTAAAATTAAACGTTAAGATGTCAATATGTTAAGAGTATATATTAAGAATATACATCAAAGACACGTCGAAGGTTTGTTTACTTACTCTGAAGCTTGAAGAAATGGGGACAAGGTCTTGGGATGAAAAGCTGGCCTTTCAATGATTTTCTATAATTCATAGGATTTATATATTTCTGTACTCGAGGCACTTTAGTCGACAAGAATTAAGTCCTGCACTTGTATGGTGTAATAAACTCTAATGCATATGGATATGTAAAGATTTCTGTGCAAACTTATCATCAATAAAAATACCCGAAATGTATCGAAAGACTTGGACGCAAAGAAGCGTCAATCAGTGATACTCCATAATTTACTTACTAATTTTAATGTACGAGGGTCATTCAAAAAGTTCTACCTATGGTATCATAACTTTTGTTCTAATAAAGATAGCTACTTAAAATTTAGCAAAAATATAGTTAAGAATGTCCCCTACACATGGTGTAACTATCATATAAATATCTTATCTAGATTTCTGTAAGTTTCATGAAAACCACAGAAGGTTTCGTTACACCGGAAACGGTCAAAATATGTGCAACATTTTTAAAAGTAGCTCAAATACAGTGAATTAAAAAGGCCATAATCTTGCCATGTAGTATTGCTATACATTAAAATTAAAAAATTTGTAAAACATAAGAATGAACATACAATTATGCGGGATGATTAAATAAGCTGACCCAGACTGCAAATAATGGTAATTCACAAGGATAATATTAATAGGAACAAATAGCCCCTCCAGCAATAATATCAAAATCACCAAAGACACAGTTTACGAAGAAATTGGCCTTAATAAAACAAGTTACAAAATGGTAGCATTGTGAAGCTTTATTTTTAAAATATTTTCATGGTAGATACCAAAAGCAACCAAATTCATGTTTTTGACTGAAAAATGTGGTGTAGTAACTTCAACTGTTGCTTTTTACATGAAAACGCACTTGGAAAAGTCAGGCCACAGAAAAACACACTATTCTGATATTCGTAATCCTGAGAGGGTACAAGACATCCTTTCAAATTTTGAGATTCTGGGTAAGTTATGTCTGTAACAAGTTTACTTTATCAGTGACAAATGACTTGTTGGACTGTTAGATACACTTTCATATCAAATTTATCCTGTAACTTACATAGCTTTTGGGTTTACAGATGGTTTTTCATACATAAGATGCACATATAATTTCTGGTGAAATGTCATTAGATATTTTACCGTTTCCGGTGTACCCTAACCATACTGTGGTTTTCAGGTAACCTACAGAAATCTAGAAAAGATATCGATATGATTGTTTCACCATGTGTAGGTGACATTCTTAGCAATATGTATGTTAATTATCAAGTATCTACCTTTAACAGAACAAAAGTTATGATACAACAGGTAGAACTTTTTGAATGACCCTCGTAATACAAGAAAATAAAACACGTCGATTTCAACCTGTTTTAATTAAGTTTGTATTTTTAATATTTTATGATAATAATAATAATATGATATAAGGAATGCTATCGAGGTTTGAGAGCAACAAGGCTAAAGGCCGTATTTGCAAGCAACCATTATTAGAGGGTTTCAAAATGTGATGGCGCTTTCAAGATCAATGATCTATTCCCATGTGTTTAAGATAATTCATATGGGAATGACCCATTGGGTTTTGAAGTCTTTTGTTCTCGGGATTGTTGAAATATAGATACGGTCTCAACCCTCGATATTTTGTAACTGCAACTTTTTTGGACGATTGCCCTACATTTAAAGAAATCCCTCACTTCTTGATATTCTTTCTGTCGACAAAAATAGCGACATAAGGCGTGTCGACAGAAACCTTAGGCCAAATGTATATTTTTACCACTTTTATTTAGTATGCTTATTCAGTTGACACCTACAGTTCACCCTTCACGTAACGTCCATTCAAGATGTTATGTGACCAGTTTAGACCAATCTTAAAGAACAGATCATGATAGCCGTAAACGTATACGTGAGCTGTTTAGAAAACAGAAGGCGCTAATATAATTCACAAACGATGCTCTACTATAATACAGAGTTTCTGCATAGTCTATTTACAGAAAACCTTACAAAGTACATATGCACTGCACCGAGAAGTTCGTTTATTCATGCAATTTGTTATTTCTTGTAATACACATGTATAGTTTTAGAATTACACTTCAAGTTCATTAATAACGACCTCATCAAATTTGATCAGTACACGTGCATATCATGTATCCGCGGATATTTATATAACAAACTTTTCCGGCAAGCTCGTTTGTGACATATACCTCTTTTTCATTTCAGCTTTGCTACAATGTTGGATTCGTGTATTCTGTACCTCACTGTGCTGTCTTATTGTTGGATTATATGTGTCAGTGTTAATCTTCTTCCATCAAGGCCAAGGAGTCTTGTGAGTGTTGCAGATGCAGGTATGTTAATCTGGCTCGCAAAGAAAAACCACAGTATGTGCATTTATTAAGCTTAGCAGATACTTCCTATAATTATGCAATTCCACTGCAATCAAATCAAATGCTAAAAAGTTGTATTTACATATGTTTTATATAGTTTATACTATCTTAAGTTATACAAGAGAATTGATCGCATCGTCTGCTCAATTGTGGAAGATTTCTCCAAGGGAATAGGAAGTAACTTGCAATTGATATGCAATGCACATACTGCGTTTTTACTTTGGTGGGTATTAATGCACAATAGTAAATAACATTTCGCTAATATAATGTACATTTTTCTAGTTTGTAGAAAATTGAGAAAACAGTCAATTTTTTAGTTTGTTACCTTTTTTGAATGATATAAAAGCAAATATAATGGCTCTGTTTACATATAGTATCTGTAGAAGTATTTACATAACCACCAAACACGATCAACATTTACAAATTTTATAATCTTCACACTCGAGCAACTTTTTTATATAGTCATTTGCACCAACATGATTCTTCAGAAATCTGTAAGGGCCGATTCAACCGACTGATGATTATTAGAATATTCCATGCATTATTATATACACTTGTTTTGTCAATATGAGAAACAACCCCTATGTGACATGAATCATTTTTTCTCATTATCATCATCTTTGGAGTATCTTATGTAAAGGCGAGATCATACTCGGCCTCCAAACAAAATTTTTCCTACCAAACATTTGGTCGTGACGTCACCAAATATTTGTCACGACCAAATGTTTGGTAGCGAAAAATTTGTTTGGAGGCCGAGTATGTTTTCGGCTTTAGTGTCTCGGCCATTTTGAAAACAAATGTTTTATAATACTCATATTGAAGAGGTTGATAATTGCATTTTTTGTTCTTTGCCTGAAGGTCATTCATCAATGTAAACTTCAATTGTCTTATCCAAACTTTGGGTATTTGCTACTTTTTCAAACTACTACATTTAAGATTAATAAAAGCAGAGTAAAATGGGTACATAAATATAACATATAAAAATGGACCTTTGATCTGGATGCCGATTGGATTCTTTCATTTGTTCTCATCTTTGATATTTCATAATGTTACTCGATCTGCTATCAACATTCGTCACCCTACGTCACCCTCTGCAAACTAGTGTCGTTGCAATTTTTCGTCAGAGGTCGTTGACATTAAAATGGGCAATGACTACAAAAAGAAAAACTATCATTCAGCTTAACATTGCTTAAGCTTCCCTCTACTCATCACAATGTGAGTCAGCTTTAAGCTATCATAAAAAACTTTACAATTGAAAATGAATAATTTTATTGGATTTGATTTGTCAAAATGTCAAAACTTTATTGGGGCGTATCTCCTTCAGGTTTGCCGAGCTAATCCTATTCTTTCCCTGGAGGTGAAAGATACCTAAATTCGTGTTCTTTTGTTTCCTAAAATGACAATATGCACTGCAAAACCTCCGTTGTTAAATGACCACCCTCGGTGTTCTAGAAGGTCCACACCAACAATTAACACCGGTGAAAAATGGTTGACGTCACTACAATACTCTTTGATTTTAAGTCAACATTTTGTATGTAACACTAATGTTTGTAAATAACACCTTTGCCCTAACCAATGTTGACTTAAGGGGGGGGGGGTCTACCTTACTTTTGACCAACCAATTCGCTAGATCAGAAAAATGAGATATTAGCACAGGGAAAAACTACAGAATCTCTACTTTATAATACTTTTTATTTGAGGTCAAACGGACATTCGGTTCCGAAGTTATGGCAATTTTAAGAATGGAAGTCACAAATTTCTGGACGCTTTTCCTATACATTTGTATACAGAAGACGCTCACCCTGTAATTTTGTGGATTTTCATTAAAATAAATATGCAACCACAATTTTTAAGTTTGTCATTTTCCTATGTATTTCTTTATTTTATCTCACGCGGCTATATTTAAACATGTATTTTTTTAAAATCCATAACTCCGCTAAATTAAATCCGATTTTGACCAAAATGGGCTCAAAATTTGTGTTAATTTATTATCTTTCATAGTATAATAGTTACTTATAGCCTGAGTATCTTTTTTTTTTATTTTTTCAAATCTTTATTTTTTGCCAATGTGTAAAGGCCTATATCTCGAAAGTCGAAAAATCGTTACTTATAGCCTGAGTATCTTTTTTTTTTATTTTTTCAAATCTTTATTTTTTGCCAATTTGTAAAGGCCTATATCTCGAAAGTCGAAAAATCGCAAACATGCCATACGAAATCAAGCGTAACTCAAAAACGAAATTTGGCAGGCTCATGATTTTTTGCATGAATAATAAGAACAAATAGGGCTAGAATACCATGTTTCCTGATTTTTGATTTCCATTTCCAAATGTGAATTACGGTGCAAAATTACCTGATTGGTCGACTCCTGGTTACCATGGCAACCAAATAAAAAATCCGGAAATATAGTTTTCTCCGTATTGTTCTCATACACCCTTCACCCAAGTTTAGTGTACATGCGACATTGCGTTCTTTAGTTCCGTTCGTTCTCGTGTTTAGCATATCAGAGGCCTTACGGCGTTACCATGGCAACCAGTTCAAAATAATACATATTTTTTGATAGGGCTCGACCCAAGCTTCAAGTTGATATTCGACTAGACCATGAAAGTACAAAATGTTTATTCAATAATCTAGAAAAGAGATTATCATCAGTGATTAGGAAATAATGTCAGCTCGCCTGTAAAACGAAGGGTTTGCCTAAGCAAATTCTTAATTCTGACACAAGACTGATGGCAATATCATTGCTTTTGCAGAACAATTGTATTATGCCGTGAAATTAAAGTGCTTTACAGTATTGTTTATGATTTTAAGTGTGGAGACGCTGAATGTGCGGAAACTTACATAGGTGAAACTAAACAACCTATGCAATAAACGTATGTATCAACATAGGAGGCCCAGTTCAAACATTGTGAAAATCAGGTTACAAAGTTGGTCAAAAGTAAGGTACCTCTTAAGATTAAACGGGTTTGGAATGACCTCAACAATTTGTCACCGGTGTTAATTGTTGGTGTGTACCCCTCCAACACCGAGGGTGTTGATAGTTTTTGCAGTGTGTGACCCGTCATATCGAAAGGTACCTTAAGGTCGTCATAGAGCCATTGAAGCTGAGCACAGAAGAAAGCACGTCCAAGGTCGAATTTCTAATTTCATTAGAAACATTACCTTTGAGGTGTATCATATTAATCACTTAGAACAACCCCCTTAAAACGAATTAAGGCATTCAAGATAAATGTTTTAAAAACCGCGATAAAACCCCTTTCTCCATTCAAGTTTTACCAGTACAGAAACTTTAAACTCGATTTTCTCAGAATCAGGACTATAGTTCTCTGAATCAGCCCGATGCCTTTTACCAATTTGGATGTAACATTGCAATCGAATATCCAATAAGCAGATGTGATTAAAAAATCAATTTTCATTCTTGGACCCTTAAGGTACCTCTAAATATGACGGGTCACATTCAAATGCAGTCTGAAGGTGCAGTCTTCCCCTTACCTTATGCTTTCTAGGCCTTATGTAATTTTTGACTTTGTACAAAATTACCTCAACTTGAAAGGATCATTTGGTGTATGTTAGATCAAATATCCTTTTGAGAGATAATAATACATCAATTTCACCTATTAATATATTGCTATCTCAATTTTTGATCCGCATTCTGGGAACACCCATCCGATAAGTAGTCATGTTCAAATAGAGATATCACGTGACGTCATTAACTGCTCAATTTGACTACTGGACAGTCAAAAGCAATATTGATTAACTATATCGCATATATCCATGATAGAGCGAATGTTATCTGTTTTTATACTGCGCAAATATTTTGTAATTTAGCATCAATTGATAAAATACTTACAGACGGATTCTGTTAAAATATCTTCCTTGGTTAGATATGGGATATGAATCCAAAAATGGGAGATGTCAAAATTAATTAATGTCTACTCCATAAAAGAACAGAAAAACATAACACTAAATGGTCAATAAAATATCAAAGATAATTTGTTTAGGGATAATCATTTGCTATCAAATAAATTCAGTTTAAACATGTTATTAACCAAAAACATAATAAATATATTATTACGGAGTTCTTATGCCCAACGAAGAAGGAGTATACATTACATAGTGATTATGTACGGAAAGGCGTTTTTCAACACATATGCCGGTACCTTATATAACATTGAAACAAAAACATTCTATGTAACTTGGCATTCAAAGATAACGTATATACATATTTGATTTAGATATTCAGTTCTTTTGTTGATTATACAAGCTCCCAAGGTATTTTACCTTGTGAGTAGGCTGCCGGTACTTTACCTGCGGCAGTCTGTCACTTTCCTGCTCTGAAGTAGTTTTTGTATTTTTACTTCAAAATTTGTTTGTATGTAGAATTATGTATAATTTGTGCAATAATATATAGGAATTGATTAAATTCATTTAAGTGTTTGATGATTTCAGTAATTACGCTTCTTATGGACAATGCATTAATTCGCATTTTCAGCTTTGTGGTTTGGTAAATATGTGATTTTTATGTTTTTTGTATATAACTACATACCATAGACTACATATTATTATGATCTATTAATCCGTTATTTAACATTTCTATCATTTTCGTTTCTTTTTATCTCATAGCCTTTTAAAAGATAACAAAAAAAAACACCCATATATATTATAACGTATTTAAAATATATTTGAATCATTTTTGTACAGCGCTTTGGGTTTTTAATTGTTAAAAGTAAGGCGCTTTAAAATGCATGATATTATTATAGATATCATTTTAATACCAATTTTATTTTCTATTTTTTATATAATTATTTTTATCAATGACTGTGAGAGAATGTAGTTGTTTGTTTGAGGTATGAGAATTTGTGCAAACGAATTGTTTTCGCGGGTGACTTCAAACATGTTATGTAACTTTTCAAATATAAAGTCTCTGTACATAGATATCATTTCAAATTTTATTTTCTATTGTGCAATTGTTTAGTTGATGTTATTTCCTATTATGTTTTATTAATTATTTTATCAATGATTGTAAGATTGTGAGAGAATGTAGTTTGTTGAGGTGTGAGAATGTATATGGACGAATTGTATGTGCGGGTGGCTTCAAATATGAACGAAATCGACTTGATTTTAACAAAAAACATTTTATGTAATTTTTCAAAGATATAATCTCTGTAGATATCATTTTAATACCAATTTTATTTTCTATATTGCAATTGCTTACTTTTCTGCAACTCTTTACATAATTTTTAGTCTTAGTTGTCGTGTTCACGCAGGTGTTCAAGCATACCAGGTGTTCAAAAGTTGATATTTTGAATACATGCGTTCAAAATTGAACACTGACTCTGACGTCTGATGTGTTCAACTTCAAATATTTGAGCACGTGTCAGGTGTTAAAAAGTGTAACAAATGTCAAATATTTGTCATACTACAAATCTATAGGAAACATATGAGCAATGTTGAATTTTTCTGAAGCTTTGAACTTGTATAAACAGCATGCAGTAAGAATATAATGTGAGTGTCGAAATATGCAACTGCAACCTGCCAGAACACTAGCGTCAGGTATTTTTGCAGTGTATAAGAAACAAGGGTCAATAGGTAGGATTCAGCAAGTACCGTGTCTTGATATGACGGGTTACAAACATTCTTTATTTTTTTCAGAGGGAGGAATTAGATTGACAAACTGCCCAAAGAATATATCTACCTCAACAGCAGCAAAGAGCTCCTGGACTTTTGTCACATGGAAGGAGCCCACATTCCTCGATAGAGAAGGAAATGCCGTCATATTTGTCCGTACGCATGCGCCTGGTCAAAGGTTAGTTTTTGTATCTCATGTTGTTTTTATTAGCAAGACACAGCAAATGTACTATTTTATTTAAAAAAAATAACTGATTATTTAGAAATACCTCCGCAAAGCCTGTATACGGTACTAGTATTTGGTCTCAAACGAAAACATGTTGGTCTCCGGTAAACTTTCAAATCTTTGGCGCCCAAATTTTTATAGCCATAATCGCCAGGAGACAGAGAAGCTGAGAGAGAGTGTGTGTAATTATTATAATGTAAATCTGCTTTTGAGCAGTTTTTGAAATTCACAAGTATTGAAATACAAATAATTACATATCTTCCTAATGTAGTGTCACAAGACGACTAATATGATAGCAGTCTATGGGTCGTTTTGAAAATAAAGCTAGTACTGTAATACTATAAGATTCTACGAACAGGGTGCCCTATCACCCATTATTTTTTTTTGTCTGACTGGGTTGATTTTGGTAGATATTGATACCCACCAAATGATTCGAAATAAAGTTGCATACTTTTTCAGTTTTGCGATATGTTGAATTAAATTTGGGAACCAGAATTTAATTTCACGTGATATAGGAAAAAAGAACACATGTGCATTTATAACATTTGCTTAGTAAGAAAACAAGTTTAGTGAAGAATATGCATATGGATGCCTATAAATGGTTAGCCTTTATCCTTAATTATAAACTCTCTATATACAGACGGGTCTGGAATTCCTTCAACACACAGTGAATGTCTATGACAATCACACAAGTCACTGACCGGTGACTGTGATGACTGATTGTAAAGTAACTTGCGGCGGTTACTTGCCATAACGGGTGCTGACAAATGACATATTTGAAATATATTTTTTGTATTTTTGAAATATATGCTAACTAGCCTATACTAGCTAATTTTCAATTTTATTTAAGTGGAACAAGTTAAATATTTTTCTGCACATATACGTGACAATCAATCTCAATTTAGCCGTAAAGTTTGTTTCTGGTCATTTCCACATTTTAAAATGCATGTTTTCAAAATGCATGTTATAAACATGATAAAGAACAAAATGACACCTCAATGAACTTTACCTGGCATCCATTAGTCAAGTTATGGTCCATCAACCTTTGTCTTTGAGTCTTGAAGTATCTTTAAATAGAAAATGAAAAAAGAAAGAAATGAAGATTGAAGTTGAAAGAAGAAACACGTAGGAAATGTTATGGGAGCACATTTCTGTATTCCCCCTCTCTCTTTGTTATCGTTCATAGATTAATTTGGTGTAAAAATCAAGTCTCCTTACCCCTTTTAAAACCCTTACCAGGCAACCTATCAATGCCCAAATCTGAAATCTAATCATGCATTGTAGAAAATAGTATTAAAATGTTAAATCTGTAGTGAATGAAAAATATCTTTTAAGCTTCTAAGTATTTATCCTCAAAATAGCATGCAAGAATTCATATTTTCCTGTGATTTGATAAGACAACCCTTTTAACAAATTAAACTTGACACACTTCAAGGATCATGATGGCTCTGACCCCCTGAACTTTGCTTCCAATAAGGTTATCTTATCAATCTACATATTGTAAATCTTGTCTTGTCTTATTCCACTTGAAAAATCACAGAATATTTCTAAGTTTAGACTTTCAATTTTTTTTCTATTCAAACAGGTTTTCCGTTGGAATTACTACAGTACAGTACTCAGTGGCCCGAAAGGGAACTCCCGTATGTAATTTTGCGGTAAATATAAAAGGTACTTGTTTTTTTTTTTAAACACATAAGTCAAACACAGAATTACCTGAACTTTCAAGCAAAAATAATATTGTTAACACATAAGAACAATAATTTCTTAAGCAATAATTCAAAAACATCAACTTTGAGTTCAGATACACTCTAAATTCCTTTTCATGAAAAGATTATTATCTTGGAGAAAACCATAAAGATCTAGTAGACATAGGGTGAAAACACAGTCGGCCTCCAAACACAATTTTCGCTACCAAACATTTGGTCGTGACGTGACCAAATATTTGTCATCGAATTAAAAATATGAATCGGTAATTAACCCTGGAAAAAAATCGAGTACAATTCTAGTACAACATTCCTGAGATGCACATTTGGAACACAATTACAGTACAGTTTTAGTACAAATACGTATAGTACAAATTTGTGTATTATAAATGTACTCAAATTGTACTTAAATGATGTTCCAAATGTGCACCTTAGGAATGTTGTACTATTTTTGTACTCGATTTTTACTAGGGAACATTTCGTGCAATGTATATGGCAATTCAATACATGTGCAATCTAGCGCGAAATTTTATTTGGTCTCAACTCGGTGTTATTTTATTTGGAGTCACTCGTCATTTTAACGTCGCGACCAAATGTTTGTTAGCGAAAATTTTGTTTGGAGGCCGACTATGTTTTCACCCTAAAACTTTGAACTATGGATGAGCGTTCTAGTACTTGAAAGTGAAATAATGTCAGCATTTAACACATAATGTAATGACCAGTATGATATTGTGTGCCATACCCTGGAAAAAATCGAGTACAATTCTAGTACAACATTCCTGAGATGCACAATTGGAACACAATTATAGAAAAGTTTTAGTACACAGTACAAATGTGTGTACTATAAATGTACTCAAATTGTACTTAAATGATGTTCCAAATGTGCACCTTAGGAATGTTGTACTGTTTTTGTACTCGATTTTTACTAGGGAACATTTCGTGCAATGTATATTGCAATTCAATACATGTGCAATCTAACGCGAAATTTTATTTGGTCTCAACTCGGTGTTATTTTATTTGGAGGCACTCGTCATTTTAACGTCGCGACCAAATGTTTGGTATCGAAAATTTTGTTTGGAGGCCGACTATGTTTTCACCCTTAAACTTTGAACTATATGGATGAGCGTTCTAGCACTTGGAAGTGAAATCATGTCAGCATTTAACACATAATGTAATCACCAGTAATACAATGTGTGCCATAAACACAACCAGGGACCATATTCATGAAACCCCGCTAATTCTAGTTGGCTGCTAACTCTTTGTGCACCTGTCAAATTTTGACAAGTAGACAATAGGTTAGTTGCCAACTAGAGTTAGCGGGGTTTCATGAATATGGGCCCAGGATAGTTATGAAACAATAATACCGAGGTACTTAAACCCCGGCTTAAACAAACGAGTACCTTGCTTACAGTGTCAATCCCATGCATTCATCAGAAGTAGCAATGTTGATATCAGCAGTATTTAATTGCAGGAATCATACGGTAATTAAGTACTTCCGACTGGGGATTATCAATGTGTTTATCAAAACGAGGGCGTGTAAAGGCAAATTATAAGTAAAGGTGAACCAAGGGCGTGGAATTGCTGCGTTCGCTTGCATCAATCAAATCTGTGTTGTGATTTTTATCCAGGACATAATAGTAATACATTTAAACCACAAACCAGGGCATAATCAGCGGCATACATGTACCTTTATAAAGGAAGTACTAGACTAACAAAAAAATCCACAAATGAATTGATCGGAGTCATTTCATTTTTTATGGTAGAAAGTTATTCATATCATGCATGCATATTGCTATTTCTGTTAAAATAAAGGACGTCGCTAGTAGATATGCACATTTCAAGTCTGGCAAGTTTTAATTTTTAGCAACAAATTAACAAAATGTAATCGGATTACACATAACAATCATGACAAAATATGCACTAACTGATGTCAGGTGATATGTGAGATCCAGTAACTGGGTGAGTTACGTAATCACTTCGATACTGAATAGCGATTTTGTCACTTTTTTACACCTGAAAGAATTTGAATATAACTGAGATGTCGGGTATTCCAGGCCGGTATCGGGTATTTCGGGTGTGATTCATAAAGGGCGAATCTGAGCGTCATGAATGCAAGCCAACGTTTTAACCTTAAATCCCGGCGGGAGAGGGGCACTTCAAAAAGTCGGTGGATAGCGATTGTCAGTAAAAAGATCCCCTTTTTTTTAGAATGCTGATACCCAGTTACTCCATTTTTACACCCAATACCATAAATATTTTAAAGTCTTACACTTAATTACCCTTATTTTCTGTCATCAATCCGATGAGATCTACACTTACGGGAAAAGAGGTATGCTTATTACTCCAGTGCCTGAATTTTTAGTTGAAATCCGTGGAATTACAGTGTAAACTGTATAACCAATCATTCATGTTCACTGTCAAAGAACTGTATTTTTATTATCACACCGAATATGACAGAAGTCCTACTCTGAATGTTCTTTTATTTACCAGCTGAGGTTAGCACATGCCCGCCACCTTTGAATTGAGTGCCCCCCCCCTCCCTGGGCCTTGACTAGATGTCTGCCGTGCTGACCTTTCTAAATTTTCTTTCTAAATTGTGAAAATAAAGAATTTATTTGTTCCGTCTTAACATTTCTGAATACCTGATGGATTTGAAGAGCACTGATCCTTAAGTTTGATTATTTAATCCAAAACGGATTTCTTTTTTACTGTTCTGATAAGAACTGTTGAAAATGTACGGAAATTAAGCAGTTACGTTTCTGCACAATTTCAAATTCGAGATTTTATTTTAAAACAAAATGTGCTAGACTTGGGAAATTTTATTGACCATACTTGACTTTTGTTACAATGTGTTGTTTTTGGAATTACGCCCAAGCTCCATAAATAGGTGTGCTTGTTTCAGGTTTACAATCCCATTTAAGCTCTTTGTAATCCACACCTTTCAACGGGGTGTATTTTGATACTGATATGGATTTTTTTGAACATATGAAAGTTTGTTCAAAGTTAAACTTGTAATGAAATCAATAATTCAAAAAATCCAACATTTCCGTTGTATTTCAGACATTTTTGAATATTCTGTTGAATTTTATGTCAATCGGCATTGCTCAACACTATTATAGTCATGTACCGTTCACTGTAAATCTTGATAACAAGTGTACGTTAGAATGCATATAAATAAATAAAAATGAGAAAAATAAGAAAGACCTAGAAGAAAGAACTTAGCTAGTTCAAATGTTCTGTCCGTGCATAACAATGCATTTTGTAATCCGTAGTAAAATATTTTGTTAACCCATTACTTATTCTATTCACTGGAGTCAATAAGTATAGATAATCCCCACTTGAGAAATTGCAATCCTTAACAATCCTTTTGTGTTTACACGATAAAAAGTACAACTAAAAACCTCTAAACGTTTTTGCTTTAGTCAAAGACAATAGCCTATCCTATACTTTGATTTACAGGCCTCTTTTGTGCGGTAAAATTTATTCGATACTTCTTTTGTCATTTACGATTTAGTTTACAAAATTCTTTGTCCTTTTATAAGATAACTTACGACAAACTTGAACAGGTTAAGTGTGTCCCAATAAAAATTGTGCAAAAGTACCATCTGTGGCCAAACCAAACGACAAGGTTAACATAATGATACATCACCGTAAAGGAAAAACTCAAAGCTTTTACATGTCGTTTATTTTGTCCAATTTGGTAATTTCAACATCGATATATGTTTAATTGAATGCAGAAGTGAAAAAAACACAATTGTGCCACTTTTACCATCATACTATGCAAGATTAAGAAAGCCGTGCATGGCATTCAAGGAGAGCATTATGTTTGTCCTTGAACATAAAACACTGACGACTGTGATGTTTATTTGGTAACTTTAAAGAAATTAATGTCTTCTCTTTTCATAATTACCAAAATAAATACAATCAGTCAAGGCAGCACGTTTTTATGACGTCATAAAAATTACCGATTTTCAATTCTGCAAAATTACAATTTTCATAGATTTTTGACATTTTCGTGGGTAATGTCCCACACATTTGTTATTATGAGTGATATTTTTGTTTATCTGTTCAATTGACACATAGAAATGCAAATATCGTCAGTGAAACCCGGTATTTTGCACATTGATTGTGAAAAGGTACAGGAGTTGGTGGAAATTGTAATTTGCCAAGTTCGTCGATTGCCATGATTAATAACCCTATAACTACGGATTACCTCAGTAAATTTTACTAATTTTGGTATAAAGTATATCAGAGGCTATTCCATCTCAATTTGATTGGTGCCAATTTCAATAATATGGATACACTTCTTGGTTTGTTGATTAACATGTACAGTTTTCTTCCGTAAGAAAGTGGCACAGTTGTGATTCACTTCTGCATTAAATTCAACATATGAGTGGTGCTCTGGCAAAAAGGGCGGAAAGTCGCGATGGAAGATTTTGAATAAATGGCTGGTAAAGTTAAAATGTGACGAAAAGATCAAATTTCGTTTTTTGACATAAAACGCATTTATTCATAAGCGTTAATCAATACCTAGCGTTTTGAAGTTCAGTTATGCCGGAAAGTTCAATTATTCACGGGTAATTGATTGCGTTTTGCTATCATTCACTATAGTCATCAGTAACTCTAAAATCGGTTTTTGACAGATTTTTACTGCCAGATTTTGAGTGGACTGCCTTGAATTTCGATCTGTAAGTGAAGATTTTAGAAAGAAAGTATGACTTATTATATATCATTCGAAAGCTGAGATGAAAGAAAACTAAAATATGTCATAAAATCAATTTTGAAAATCGCGACTTTCCGCTCATTTTGCCAGAGCACTACTCATATGTCGAGATTTAAATAAAGAAGCTGAACAGACTAAACGTCATTCAGAAGCTTAGAGTTTTTCCTTAACAATAATTTACCTTTATGTTAAACTAGTTTTCAAAACTGTTTTTGCCACTGTGGGCGCTTTTCAACTTGCACAATATTTATTGGGACACACTGTATATTGTAAAATAATGTAATTTGTACTTGCCTATTGGTCTAATTTGGTATATAATTAATCTAATCAACAGATGAACACTAACACAATGCTAGCCATGAATACAAGTTATAAGCTAATGCGCGTAATAGCTTGCGTATGTAAGTTTGAGGCGCGCGTTAAGTTCGTGAAGTTCGGAAGTTATTTCGCGTATCTATAAATAACGCAGCTATAAATATTTTCTAAAACCCGTATAAAGTCTTTCAAAACCCGTAAATAATCTTTTAAAACCCTTAAATAGCCCTTTTCAAAAAAACTTTTTGCAGATTTTCTCAAAGTGGATGGAACAAATAGTACTTGAAATAACGTCGTGTGGTTTCAACACGCTTAAATTCATTAAAGCAGTATATGAAATGTTTTTGTCAGTTACAAAATGACTTTATTGACAGCTTTACATAATAATAGTCTAGACGTGAATGTGATGCAAAGGATCTCATCTTATTAGGAATATACTTAATACGAGAGTCTGGTTTATCTAAACCATCCTTGATATCCTGAATCAGTAATGGTCCATAGTAGACTAATGATCTAAAGCAAAATACCTTCAACATTCGGCGATGAATGCTTTGACATTCGTTTTTATTGCTACAGGGGTTATTAATATATTTATTAATACTGTAATATTAATACTAGTATGTAATGAGCCTACACAATGTATCTTTTTTGTATCGTAACCATGCAGTTCTTTAATCAACATCCATTTTTTCACATTTTTCATAGATGAAGAACCACCTAATCTGCTAAACTGTCCAACCGGTATTACAAGACCTTCTGATCCTGAACAAAATATTGCCTCTGATGTTCGATGGAACATTCCTCAGGCTACTGATAATGTGCTGGTCGTTGCTGTTGAATCAACGCACACTCCTGGATCGACGTTTCCTTTGGGCAGAACGGAAGTGACGTATTATGCACGTGATGGCCGTGGAAACACAGCACAATGTTCTTTTAGTATTTATATAACCGGTAGGTATTAGAAATACGTAAGCTTGTGCTTAAAATGATTGCGATTTTCTACAAAAATGTATGCAAATAGCAAACAAGTGATAAATCTGAAATTTTATGACATTTATTTTTAATCGATGCAATTCTTATGATATTTTGCAGATGTTGACAAGCCTGTATGTGTTGTCTGCCCTGATGATATCTCGCAATATGTCGGCCCAACAGAAACTACTAAAGAAGTCACCTGGAAACAACCAGTTTTCAAAGATAATTCTGGTAAGGCATGTAAATGATTTACAAAACAGGGTAGTAGTACAAGATACCCCAAAAATAGTAATATGTAAAAAAATGAAATTTTGCAAATACAGTTAGAGCAAAGAAACTTTGCATATTAACTGAAGCTGAATTCATACTCGTGACGCATTGCGTTTGAAAACGCACGGAGCATGTGTACATTGTAGTTTTGAGCTGAAAATTTAATGTGCACGTGCTCCTTGCGTTTCAAAACGCAATGCGTCACGAGTATGAACTCAGCTTTACAGTGCATTGACACTAAATATGGAATATATTTTTTCTGTTACCACAGTATTATTGTTGTTTAAGTTTATTTAAGTTTTTTAATGTATCAACAAAACCATTCAAAATTCAACACAAATAGTAAACATTTGTGTATAGACCAATTTCAATGTGCAACCTTGTCTCATATTCCCTTACTGATCGTGTACAGCTTGCTTCAAAAAATGGTACAATCGAAAAGACTTGTTTTTAATATTAAATCTTACAGAACAAATACCAAGCTTTTTAATACTGTTTGTTTGATCTCATTTGCTTTTGTCAACCCGGAGATAACTCCGCAGTAAATTGGAGTTATCTCCCACTGTTGTTTGAACCCCATAGAAATAAGGACATTTTATTTCTAAGTGTCAGAATAGATGGCGCTATTCATAAAAACTCATTTTTGGATGTACATGTAGAAGGGATATGCTGTTGTGCACTACTGAAATAAGATATGCAATAGAAGCATATGACGTCAAGAAAATTTTATTTATCAGTTTTAGCCAAATTTTTTATAGATCAAACAACATAATAAATAATCAAATATAATCAATAATTTGAAATATGTATATCGCCCTCATTTTTGTACAAAACTGAATTTTCAAAATATACCTCAATATAACAAAATTTCAATCAAAATGATATGAAATTTGGAGAATCGGTTCAAAACTTTATTATGCAACACATTCTAGAAATTTTTACTGACTTTTTATACATACATACATACATACATTTATTTATATAGCGCCTTTCCAATGATCAAAGCGCGGAAAAAATATTTGAAAATAAAACAAGTAAACATCATATAAAAAAGAAAAAAACAATTATACATTATACATATGAGTCTTCAACATTTTCTTAAACATGTTAATATCATTGATCTCCCTGAGATTACGAGGTAAGCTATTCCAAAGTTTGGGACCAGCAGATGTAAAAGCTGTATCACCAAAGCATGTTTTGGAAAAGGGAATATGAAGCCTTGTCTTGTCAGAAGTTGAACGTGTAATGCGACCATATGACTGGGATTTGACACAGATGCATTGTTGCAAGTAAACGGGAGCCTGATTATGAATGCATTTGAAAACATAAAGGAGGATCGTGTATTTTATGCGTTTATCAATTGGTAGCCAGTGGAGTTTGTCCATGAGTGGTTTTGCACTATCCAGCCTTTTTAACTTTCTGTGAAGAAAACTGTGAATTTTTGGTTAAAAATGAATAAATGTCCACCTCAAACAACAGTGCTCCGGATTAACAAAAGCAAATGAGATGAAACAAACAATATTGGAAAGCTTGGTATTTTTTCTAGACAAGCTCTATAATAGACCTATATTTAACTAAATTTGGTACAATTTTTCACACATAACAATTGATGCTGTGATAGTACAAAATATCCTGAGATCAAATTGGGACCTGAATTTTTTAATATTTAATTTACAAAATATACCGAATAGAATACTATTACATAAATAAAGGCATATAATATTCTTTTATAGGACTTATCATGATCACAGTTTTAATGAATAAGAAACATACAAATCATCAAGTTAGAATGGTCATCATTTTTGTCTGTTGTTTGAATGGTAGAAATGTTTGTAATTTCCAGGTATTCCACAGCAAAAGTCGACCCATACGAATGGACAGTCATTTCGCTTAGGCCATACTGCCGTCGTATATACAGCAACAGACTCATCGGGAAATACTGCATCGTGTGCATTCCACGTCTTATTAAAAGGTAAGTTCACATGGCACAAAATAATAGCCCGAAATTAAATCTATCTTCGAAAATAAAAGATCCCTAAAAATCGCATCCAGAACATTCAAACAGTCCAGACGTAAGCGTAATTCAAAATTTAAGTCACCTGATCATGACAAGGCTCGCCAATTACGATCAAGATGACTTGTCAATTTTCCCCAGTGACATGAACCTTGTTCAAGTTATGCATCGTGGTCACAACCAATCATACCAAAGCTACCCAACTACCTTAACAACACGTACCAATGAGTGAATAGCCCGCGAACAGGGAGCTTATTAGATGGTTTTTAATAAATGGAGCAATTGATTATTGCAAAAGTTTACATTCAAGAAATTGAAAGCAGGTTTTCCTACTGGTCCAATTTTATAGAATTCTAATGAGTGTAATGATTTCCTGAGGTAGCGGCTACATGGCCAAATCCTTGTTGGGAAAGATGATTGTCCCATAACCATTACCTAAGATTGCCCTACGTGTCCTATTATACCTATAAAGTAATTGTACCTCACTGTGACTCTGGGATCAGGGGCGTCATTTCATGTTGAAGTGTGCGGTTCCAGGGGGCGGAGCCCCGGCTGGTGTCCAGTGGGCAGAGCCCCTTGGTGGGGTTCCCCTGAAGCCCTAGTGTTTTTTGCATTCTAAGGGTGTTCCTAACACGTATTTTTTTGGGTAATGTGATGAAATTTGCAAATATACCCCCACCCACAC
>JXSR01S039380.1:94715-107991 GCA_000969725.1 Ophiothrix spiculata | reverse complement strand
ACACCCCCCACACACACACCCACCCACCCCCGAGTTCAAAACCGTGAGGGAGGACATTTGATATTATATCCCCCCATCCCTCAAAACGTGGGGGGCGTGTCCCCCTGTCCCCCCTGAAATGACGCCCATGCTGGGGATGATATTCATATATTGTAGAAAAATGGCCAACATTACCAAATGTGAAAAGCCAGTGACCTATCAATGCATTTTAGTTCATGTATATTTACGAGGTATATTTTTTCATTCATCCCATACATACCTGTAAAGGACGGTGTAGTCTAATACTTTGATCATGTTAATGCATTTCATTTTGATTCCTTTAGTTCAGGTGCCTCATCATCGCATATTTGTAAGACACTTCACTATGACGGAGATAGAGATCACATGGGCCCAGACAATGAATAGGAACGCGTCTAGTTATCTGGTCTATGTGTGGAATGTTGGTAGCAGAGAACCAATGGCGTCAGAGCATGTGTACTACCCAATCAACAGACAAGAAACATTTGCTACATTAACAATTGCTGGATTGTTTCCGGGAGTTATTTACAACATCAAAGTACTTATCACTGGGATAGGAGTACAGCTGAATACACGACAACGAACAAGTAAGAGCCCAGGGCGCATTTTCATGAACCCCTGCTTACTCTAATTGGAAACTATATAGCCAATTGTGTACCTGTCAAAATTTGACAAATAAACAATGGGCTAGTTGCCAAAAAATTTGGCAGGGTTTCATGAATATTGGTTCAGAACTTTTCCAGCCAGGTCTTCGAGTAGTCTGCCAACGCATACATATCAAAAAACTGGTATACAGAGTACAATGCATTATTATCATTAAAACGAACAAGAAACTATTAGAAATTAACAATCAAATTTGGCCGAATGAAACCGGTAGTACTACCGGTCAGATAGAATACACTTTCAAGCAGCAGTGCGGTTAGATATAAGATTTTTGATGTGGTGGTCATTATAGTGGTTGGCTGCATTAAGTTGTGATCAAATTAAGCGCTGATATATAAATATTTCGTTTGTTTATTAAGCAATTTTGAACGCTCATCACAGTCAAGATATTAATACTAAATTGTTTAAAAATCATATGCAAGAGAAATGCATTTTGTGGGTGTCTAAAATGCATTGTCAGATGACCTTGGAGAGTCAGATACGGAGTTTCAAAGTGGTCTAGAGTTGCTCTGTCATGAAAGCAAAGACGAGTTTTCTCAAGTATAATCGTATACATCTAGTGCGGGCAAGTTGTTTTTGATGATATTTAAAACTGTAACAAGATCATTTTGGCTGTTTTTAGAACTTTTGGTTAGAATAAGAATCAAACACCGGCAAGCAATCGTTAAGTTAGTGTTATCAAGGTATGATATGTAATCTACAATAAAGGCATGGCAACAATTAACGTTGTAAATGCATTCTCTAATTTGTTTTGTTAGGATCCCGTTTAAGTGGTTCGCCGGGGTTGATACGCAATCAAAATGAAAGAAAATTATTAAAAAAAAAAACATTTTATTAAACTAAAATGCTTTCGAGCTTGTAAAATTGTACACTTCCTATCTCATTTTGCTATTTTTAACCACTATGTTTTAACAGAACCAAACAGTCCCGGAAACTTGAGCGTTGCACAAGGAACATTGACACCTGTTTCAGCAACTTTAGCGTGGCAGTCCGGCGGAGGAATATTTGACCAGTACCAGCTCTCTTACAAAACTATTGGCAGTGAAATTGAAAATACTCTTAGAACTTTAGATAAAACTACAACAAATTATCATATCGATGGACTTGAACCAGGAACTTCTTATGTTTTCAAAGTTGTCGCTATAAGTGGAACAGGGGATATGTCTACTACCAGTATACCACGAGTACTTACTGTTACCACAGGTATTTTACACATTTTTCTTTGACTACAGTAATCTTTTATTATAGGCGCTGGAGCACAATTAGGCCACAACTGTGTGCGGCCGGCTGCAACCTGGCCAGAGCCTTAATTTTCCAAGATGGCGACTGTAGGCTTAATAATGCACTTTTAAATAATTTCAAAACATGTAATGAATATTTTACAATAATCTTGAGGTGAACAATCAAATCTACGGTCGCCATTATGGAAAATTAAGGTTGTGGCCAGGTTGCGGCCGGCCGTACAAAGTTGTTGCTATTATTGTGCTCCAAAGTCTTAAAGACTAGCACAATATACCGTGTGTCCCGATGTAAGGTTACCAGAAGATATCAAGTAAACCAGTAGCTAATATCTAACCACATTTGGTATAATGTTTAATCAGCAATTCTTTTTCTAGTACGTATTATGCCAATTGAAGATCTGGATTTCGCAAATTATATACAAGAAATCTTTTAATCAAGCTGTATACACGTGCATTAAGGAATGCTGATACAAGTATGGTCATCATTTCAATGGTTGAAATTTTTTAAGTATTATTTTTGCACTTGTGCAATTTCATTCCTAACGAAGGTGTTTATAATTGTTGGTAGCTATGCTAATTATATTTTGTAAGCATCTTATTAGGCGAAATTTATAATATGTGACCCGTCATATCAAACGGTATCTTAAGATCGGCATAGTGAATTATAAGGATAGTATATAAATTACGGGTCATTAAAGATGAGCATATTCAAAACTCACGCCCAATTTCCAATTTTACCAGAAATGTTACTTTTGTAGTGTATACTATAATATTAATCAGGTTCAAACATCCAAAACATAAGAAAAATGTGTTAAAAACCATGATTAAAAAAGAAACAGAAATATAGTTTTCCGAATCAGACCGATGGCTTTTGGCTAATTTGGATGTAACTTTGCAACCAAACATCCAATAACCAAAAGTAAGGTATCATTTTGAAACTCAAAATCTCAGCTTTCAGATGAGACTAAAAAAATCAATTTTGAGTTTAGGACCCTTAAAGGTGTAGGTTCCTATTATAACATGTGCATAATCTACTTTTACCTAATTGACCCTGACCTCTGAAATGCATTCTGTGAGGTCACACCCTCAGTTTGCTTCTTGTTTACTACTGTATAAGTGGTATTTTTCGCGGTACATTTATTTTAGCGCTTTTCGCGCAAAATGAGTTTAGCGCAAAAATAAATGTACCGCGAAAATTAATGTGGAGTTGTTGCAAATGGAATTCTATACTCGGACAATGTTTAATGCGCGAAAATAAAAACGCGCGAAATGGCCCAAAATTGGCTGAGCGCGAAAATTACTGAGTGCGGAAATATTGGCGTTTACAGTATTCAGATGCAAAACAAAGAATGCAACCCTGGGGATAAGGCTGTTATGAAAATACATAAGAAATGGAAAATAGGTATACCAATCACCTTGATACTTTTTGCTATATCTCAAAAATTATTTGAAATTTTGTGGTGAATTTGGATTTAGAATAAGAAAAATATGGGCTTTCATTTGACATCACAAGATGCAATATTCCGGTTGAGCCGTAGGGATGAGAATGTAATCGGAACCTACACCTTTAAGGTACTTTTCAATATGACGGGTCACATATTATGTAAAGCTCTTGTTCACGGTCTTTTGTAGCAAGAGTTTATTACCAGAATTCCTTTTTTTTTCACATATCATGGTGCACGCATACGCTCCTGTGTGGAAACGTTAAAACATTTGATGACACATCACATTAGACACAAAAGATTGTTAATAATATGAAGGGGATCGTGGATAGTACTAAGGCTTGTCGTCCAAAGACATTTATTCGGCCGAGTTACATTCTTTCTTGATATTCGCTCTTATTCGCTAAAACGGAGAGCGAATGTCGGGAACCATGGACAGCGCCAGGGGGCATATTTTTCCCCAGTCACAAGGCCTCTCTCACATTGTTCCCTCACTTTACGTCACTAAAGACATTCGCTCGGCCGAGTGACATTCGCTCTTGATATTTGCTAAATGTTTTGGATGTTGGAACCTGATTAATATGATAGAATACACTTCAAAGGTAACGTTTCTGATGAAATTAGACATTCGACCTTGGACGTGATTTTTGACTATGCTCAGCTTCAATGGCTTGTATCTCGTAATTTACTATGCCGGTATTAAGGCATCTTTCGATATGACGGGGCACATATTATACCTCGTGTTCCGAGGTGTTCAGGAATGTAAGTCGCTCGTTCTTATTGTCCGGGTTGTACAGTAAAGTATAGGCTAACAACTCTCACGCAATAATTAGTTTCACGCTTTATTCCGTTATGGTCTATGGAAGACGGATTACCATATTAGGGGACTACGATTACTTTCACATCGGTATAAGGTTACCAGACTGAAGATATCGAGTAAACCAGTAGCTAATATCTATATATAATGTTTAATCAGCAATTCTTTTTCTAGTACGTATTATGTCAATTGAAGATCTGGATTTCACAAATTATATACAAGAAATCTTTTAATCAAGCTGTATACACGTGCATTAAGGAATGCTGATACAAGTATGGTCATCATTTCAATGGTTGAAATTTTTAAAGTATTATTTTTGCACTTGTGCAATTTCATTCCTAACTAAGGTGTTTATAATTGATGGTAGCTATGCTATTAATATTTTGTAAGCATCTTTTTAGGCGAAATTTATAATATTTGACCCGCCATATCAAAAGGTACCTTAAGATCGGCTCCCTCACTTTACGTCACTAAAGACATTCGCTCGGCCGAGTGTCATTCGCTCTTGATATTTGCTAAACCGAAGAGCGAATCTCGCTCTCATTGCGCGAACATTGTTTCAATCGATGAAAGCGAATGTCACTTGCGCATGTTGTAGTGCTATCATGATTAATGAATAAACAAACCCAAGAATATTGATGCAATCTTCGCTCCAATTCAATCTGAAGTGTAGCGAATGTCGTACATTTGCTTAACAAATGTCGCCCACAAGTTTTCTTGGTAGGGTGAGCGAATGTCACTCGGACAAGCGAATGTTTCTGGACGCCAAGCCTTAATACGTAGTATCAATGACGTTGATTTAATTATATTATTAACCAATTCCAGAATCCCTTCCAGAAGAGAAGATTCTGGTTACCAATGTGACGTCAACAAGTGTATCCCTGGTTTGCCGAATTCCTCAGTCCAAGGTAGAGAGTACTGAGGATGAATCATCCGATAGGGGCTATATTGTTATCATTTACTCTAATGAAATGGACGTGTTCACAGATGTCGTCTTCCATGCTTGGCCACTTCGATACGAGTTCAAAGCCTTGGATCCGCATACTTATTACCATATTCGTGTGGTTTCTAATGAGATGGGGACGTATTATGAAACGACAGCAACAACCAGTAAGTTGAAACTGCAACTGCTTGAGTCTTTCCAGCTCAAGTCAGTCGGGAAACTTTATTTTGCATAACATGTGAAAATACACTAAGGTCGTGATTTGGTGTGGATTCACAATATTCATGAATAGTCAATACATCTGCATATTTTAATTTCAAATAAATGGTGTTTGAAAAACACATCTTAGAATGATGATTTGTAAGAGGAAAAGTAATCAATCAATTTCCATGAAAACATTACTCGAAAAATATTGAATGAGACATTGCCGTAAAACAACTGCGACGGCGTCAAACTACGGAAACTTGAAGTAAAGTCTACTTTACAACCGTTGAATTGTTTTTACGAGATTTAACCGTCAACAATACATGTCTTCACCCGTAAAAATACGGTAATATTTTTCAGTGTTAGTGGTGCGCATCATAGGTCGATAACTAGTTACGATCTCGATCAAAAAGTTGGAGGTTTCTCATATTTTCGACTAAATCAGTTAAAGAATTATCTGAATTTATTGGTGAAACTGAGATATTCTTTAGTATATAGTAGAGTTTAGGAACACCGGCTTTCAAGTTTCACCTCTCCAGAGGACTCGTAAATTCTTCATAAGTAATCACAAGGACACAACCTGTAAGCGAACCTATACACTGTTGTTTGAGGCGGACACTTATTCAATTTTAACCAAAAATCACATTTTCCTTCACAGAAAGGTGGCCAAGCGGTACAAATAACTGAAATGTGATACAGAATAGTTTTAAACCTATTCTCATATTTTTATTTCATTTGGGTTGAAATTTAATTAATTTTGAGCTCATTTATTGGTATTTTTGGTAAATTCAGATTCGTGCAAAAATGAAGGCGCTATACATATTTCAAATTATTGATCATCTTTCATTATCAATTATATTGTTCGATCTGTAAAGATTTTGGCTAAAAATGACAAATAAAATTTTCTTGACGTATGATGCTTCATTTGCTTATCTAATTTCAGTAGTACACACCAGCATATTCCTTCTACATCCAAAAAGAGTTTTTATGAATAGCGCCATCTTTTTTGACATTTAAAAATAAAATGTTCCTATTTCTATTGGGTTCAAACATCAGTGTATATTTGTGGACGTATCCTTATGGTAGCTATTTATGTTAAAGTTAACACACATTAATACAAACCAAAGGGGTTTAAAACAAACTGCAAAGAATCTAAGATATTTGATATTGAAGTCAAGAGTCTATAAATGTCACTGACCTCTAATCTGGGTACGAAGTTTAAATTGAAAAAGCGGAAAAATTGAGGTAGTCATGATTCCTATATCATAAGTGATGTGTCTATACACCAGTTGACTTTTGTTATTGTTTTGCCCGGCAGTATGCGCGCGCAGTTTGCTTTGTTCAGGAACCGTGCTTTCAAAACTACCGCTTTACCATGCAATCATTCAATCGTGGCGGGAATGTTCAAATATACAACTCAGTTCCTTTTTGATGCACGCGCATATTGCCGGGCAAAACAGTAACAACTGACGTCATTAGTCAACTGGTCTTTACCAACACAAATTAGCATTTATATTGTAAACAAGATATTTTACTAAAATACGACATAATTATATTTATTTCAGGACCGCATCCTATTACAGACATGTGGATACATGCCATAACTAATGCCAGTGTCACATTACAATGGGATCATATACATCGGGATCAAAACACTTATGAGATTTCTATCACACCAAATTACCAACGGATTACTCTCCCTTTAAGAACTACTCAAAGTAAGCTCACTCTTCACCGCCTCCTACCAAAAGTGACGTATATTGTTTCTGTGGTGGCGGTATACGAGAATTTGCGCAGTGATCCAATCGAAATGGAAGTGACTCCTGGTGTGGACGAGCCTAAATCTGTTGTTACAGCAAAAGGTAATTGATAAGGCTTCGCGTCCAAAGACATTCGCTTTAAACAATACTCACGCAATTAGAGCGACATTCACTCTCTGCTTTAGCGAATATATAAGTCAGAGCGAATATCAACAGCGAATGTCACTCGGGCGAGCGAATGTCTTTGGACGCCAAGCCCAAAGGAGATAAAAAAGGATTCAATTTATTGTGGAAAGTTTAATGTACATCATAGAAGAAATCTGTGGTTAAACTAAATACAACTACCTCGATTGATTAGACTGTTCCCTACATAAGTATCTATCCTTGTGGAATAAATGAAGGTCATATTTACCAAGTGAGCCCGCTCAAAACAAAAAAAAAAAAAAAAAAAAAGGAAGAGAAAAAACCCAGAATGACAAGTATTTGACAAATTAATACAAACGAAAAACAATGATAGATATATTTAATTTTTGGACAGCAATATTTATAAGAAGTGGTAGATATTAGAGTCCCTTTAAAATAGTTGGATGGCTTTCAGAAATGAACATAGTAAAATCTAAATTGCTTTTATAAAATCTTAAAAACTTAATTTCATCCAGAAATAAAATATAAATCTATTCCGGTGGACAATTGTCTACCGTAAAGAACTCTTTTCTCGATTTGATAAAAGCAATTCACATTTTATAGTGTTAATGTTTTAGTCGTGTGTTTATCAACATAACATACTGAAATTTGTAACATTTATTCATTGTTTAATATACAGAATACCAAATCAAGCACTCGTGCTTGAATCGTATGTTTGTTTCGCAGTTTCTGCAAAATATTATATTCATGAAATATTACAGATATACGACGGAACGTTATACAGCGCCAGCGTTTAATATAATTACCATGTAAGGAGATGTCGCTCTACCATATAAGGAGATGCCGCTCTTAAATAGGTTGTTGCGCAAAAATTATAATAGATTTGATTGACAAACAAATCTTAAGAGTATATGATGTTAATTTTCTGAAAGAAAAGTATAGAACATGAAACACATAGTGTGACTAAGTCATTAGTGTTGTTTTACATGTGATATGAAAATGGAATTTTCATTGGTCAGAGTATCGTCATTATATCTTCTACACAATGATTTATTTAATCATTTTAATCTAATTTGGACAAAATAGCATTTTATATGATTTAAAAAAAAAAACGAAAAAAGAAGCTTTTTTAACAAATTAAATTAATTGTATTTTCCATTTTCCAGAGGTGTCGTGTATGGTTCCTGTCGTAGCATCATGTTGTTTAGCTGGACTCTTAGCTATTGTTTTCTTTCTGTTGGTAAAAACATGTATAACACACAAGGGCAAACATATAGCAGTAAGTATATATTTCATATCAAAGCTAAACTAGTTTTTTTGCCCATAACATCGGTATCTCAATAGAGGACGTTTATTACATATACATGTAACATATTCTGATTTAGTATTTGTCATATAGCTCAAAAAATTACATTAAGTGAAACATTATGCGTTAGGGCTAAATACGTTTACTATTATAGTACAATACATTTATTTGGTACACCACCAAGGACATCTAATTAAAATTTCTAACGTGCTTTTGGTAATATATGTAAAGAGTGAAACCTTACCCAACCATATGAAAAGTACCAGTTTCTCAAGATTAAATCCAAAGCAGTGGTAATCATTCCACATCTAGTAAAACAAATACCGTATCTTTCTCTTTTAGATTTCTTTAGCCTTAGAGGAAATTAGAGGAGATTGGTACCCAGTGTTTCGTAGCGTTTAATTTGTTTTTAGAATGAACTAAATTTCTTGATAACCAAATGTATTGATCCTACGCTATGAAGTATATTTCACGTCCCTGGTACTGGTATAAGTCAGTATTGGCCAATTTAGGACATTCCAGTATAGAGGGGAGCGTGGCCGAGCAGTTTAATAGAGCACGGGTCTCGTAATACAGAGATTGTGGGTTCGAGCCCCGGGCCGGGCGGTTTTCGTCTCCTTGTTTCCTTGAGCAAGAAACTTTACTCTACTTGCTCCGTGGTCGGACAGTCACGTTAAGCCGTGGGTCCCTGTACGAATAGACTCCTTCATGGGATATGCATATTATGCAAGTACTTGTATCATTGATTGATTGATTGATAAATCTGGGAAGTATTGTTTGCAAAATTTTATATTACTGGTACACATAATTCATGTTTTGGTCAATATATGAAAACTTCAGATGTTTTAGAAGTATTACGTAATAAAGATAGTCAAATTATCAATTTTGCCCCATTTATCATAATTAATATTGTTTTCATGATTCTCGGAGAGTCCATATATTTTAATCATCCATATTTAGTTACTGCAAACAATCAGTCAAAATTCTCGTATTTTCAAATGCAATTACCCTGATACTAACCTGGTACAATCTCTAATCAACTCCAACCCAAATCAAGCCTGTATAATCCTAGCATTAATCACCAAAATCCAATCCTTACTCTTTCTTCGAAATGACAAACTTTTACAAAGTTCTTTTAAACCCAACTTTACATAGTTTCCCTTTTCACAATCACATTTTCTTCTAGTTACATCAAATAACATACATTTCGACTTGAACTAACATATACAATGCAAATTCAAAATTTTACATTATGTTCCTGCAATATAATACTTACCATTAAAAAATACAAGGTGTAAACAAATATTTATGACCAGCAAGTCAAAAATACTGACCACGATTTACCAATCATCATCGTCATCATCGGTTGGCTGCGCAGCAGGCGATTGTAAATTTTCTCCAATCACTTCGGTTTTGGGCCAAGTCCGCTATAGCCTTTGGGTGTAACATGCTGTTTGTATCTCCCAATAGTTTTTTGAATATATGACAGGTATGATGTTTTCTGTCGGCCTGAAGGAGTGTAGAGAGCATACAATCTGCAGGGCTCCTCCTCAGGCATTCTCAGTATATGGCCAAGAAACTTGAGCTGTCGCAGCCTTACCCAATTTATCAAAGGCTCAGTATTTGTATCGTTGTAGATTCTGGAATTAGGGACACGGTCAATGCGCTTGATGTTAAGCATGACTCTATAGCATGATAATGCGAAGGTGTTGATTTTATTCTCCATGTCGCTTGTTAACACCAATGATTCACAGCCATACAACAATACTGTCACACATGTTGTGTTGAACAGTCTTCATGTCAACAGGGATAATTGTGCTTCTCCATATGTGTTCCAACTTCCAGAATGCAGACCAGGCTAGTGCCTTCCGTCTAGTAAGATCTTGGTAACTAGAAGCCATCCTGCAACCAAGATATGTAAAGTCAGAGACATGGTTGATGCACTTGCCATAAACTTGGAGAGTTGGGTGTGAGCTGCAGTTAACAGTCATATACTCTGTTTTGGGCACGCTGATGACAATACCTAGGTCTTCAGCTGCAGCTGCTGTTTTAGTCGACTGTGCCTGTGCTCTTGGGATTGACGATTCTAGTAGGGCAATGTCGTCGGCAAAATCCAAGTCATTTAGGACTTTTGCAGTGTGTCTTCTGGATTGCCGTGGATGCGTCACCACTCCTGAATCAGAATCCTCGGTTGCCTTCTGAAGCATGTAGTGAATAAGCACAATGAAAAGAATGGGAGCTAGGATATGTCCCTGCAGAACTCCTGTTGTGACTTGGAAAGACTCTGAGATGTTCCCATCGACCATAACAACACTCTTTGTATTGTTGTACAATGCGCCTATGGCCTTCACCAATTTGTCAGGGATGCCGTAGTGACGCAGAACCGAGAACATGACATCTCTGTTGATGGAGTCAAAGGCTTTCTTGAATTCTATGAAAGTGATGGTAAGTGGGAGTTGCTGACTCTGGAAAGCCTCCATGATTCTTCTCAGGATATTGACTTGCTGCGCACAGCTTCTACCGTGTCGAAATCCAGCCGGATTACTTCTGAGTTTGGGTTCAACATGGTCTCGAATTCTAGTCAACAGAATTTTGTTATACACCTTTGCAGCTATTGACATTAGGGTGATTCTTCTGTAGTTGTTCATACAGCTGAGATCTCCTTTCTTTGGCAAAGGGACAATGATGTTTGTTGTCCACTGCTCCGGGGGTGTAAGAGATGTGAAGACTTCAACACAGAACTTGTGGATGACCTCCAACATAACTTCGCCACCACTCTGGAGTGCTTCAGATGTTATGACATGGTCCACACCAGCTGCTCGGTGTTTTCTAATTTCTTGACATATTGAAAGATCCTCGATGGCTGGTGAAGGTAACTCAGACTTTGGTGGTCCATTGTCATTGTTGAGAAGAGCACTAAAGTATAATCTCCACTCATCAGGGAGTTCTTTCTCACTAGATGGAGCCGACCCATCCCTTTTCTGACCTTAGGGTTAGGTTTTGTATCATGGATGATTTTCCATGTTGTATCGTATTCTCCCTTCTCTTCAGCAACTTTCAGATCTTCCATCTGTTTGTCAAGTTTGGCCTGTTGATCTGCTTTGTACATGTTGTACGACTCATTGAGATTGGTGTTAAGTTTTCGCCAAACGTCCCTAGAATGGTGTGTTCTGTCAACCAGGAACCTCCTTTTGGCCTTGTCTCTTTCAATTTTCAGATGGAGAGTCTCCTCAGATACCCAGCTGGGCTGTGCATCTCACAAGGTGTGCGTCTGCCAACTACTTCCTCAGTGGCTGCGCCTACGGCCTCTTTAAACACGTTGTACCTTTCTGTAATAGATACAGAGTCTGTCTCTTGAAGGGCCTTAAATCTGTTTGAAAGTTCAATCCGGAACTTATGTTTAGCAGATGGTGCCTGAAACTTCTTCCAGTTAAACTTGGGTCTCCTACAAGGTTTACTTTTAGATGTTCTGAGGCTGGATTTAAGAACAACGCTGAGTATTCGATGGTCAGAATCAATCTCAACAGAGTTGTAGGCCCTGCAATTTCGTAGTGAATTCACTCATTTACTATTGATGATGATGTGGTCGAGCTGTGACTTGGTGCCATTTGGGTGCATCCAAGTCCAGAGGCGGATGCTTGGTTGAGGGAATCTTGCTTGCGCTGACCGCAGTTGGAACTCTTCGCACAGAGAAACTAGCCTTTTACCATTGGTGTTTGTTTCCTTGTGACAACAGTGAGGACCAATAACTACCGGGTGGCTATCCCTACCAATCCTGGCATTAAAATCCCCGATAAGTAGATGAATGTCATGTTTCTTCACTGTCCCAAGATGTTCGTTGAGGGAGTCAAAAAATTCATCCTTGTGTGCATCGCTAGCTGAATGATTTACCAACATTTGTAATAATTTGAATCGGAAATAATTGAATATTGACATGAATTTAACAAAACTGATATAAAGCAAAATTTAAATACAAAACAGAACTAGATCTGAATAATACCCTGTTGAGGTATCTGCTATGGGCCAAACTTTGTGTTCCATAATCTTTGGTAAAATTGGAACAAAATTCGTCGCGTTCAAGAAAATGCACCCCCGTACTTGCAAATATATACAATGTTAAAGCACCAAGTGCGGTTCTTGACCACGGGGAGAACAAACATTGAGACAGAGATGTTGGAAAGGCTAAAGTCTTGCTGACCAAAAAGGGGCAATTTCAGTGTTTGTTTTCAAAATCGTGTAATTTTAATGCAACAACTTTGGTATTTTGCTTCTAGGACAATGATTCACCAGTATCTGGAACCTTAAGTGTACTTTTTTGTAATTTCAGGCTCACCGTGCTGAGGAAAATGAATATGAGAATCCAACAGGACCAAACAGTATATACGACACACAATATCAAAACACTCCACAGCTGAGCAGAAGGGCATCAACGATAGACCCTCCTGAATCTGACCAGACGTCATTAATTTACCCATCTCTCAGCTTACGAATGGTGCCAAAAAGGCCAAAACTTAGACGAATTGGATATTGTGAAGAAAAGTAAGTTGTTGATCTTTTTATGGATGTTACATACATATTTGTGATGGCTCGACCCGAAACAGTACTGCCCCGAAAGGGGGTGCTTTGCAGATGACATCAATTTTGATTTTGTAATTTTATCTGTTTCAGCATTTTCTAAGCTTTAAAATGACACCTAATACTTGTTGAAATTGGCCTAGGTGATCTAAACCAAACATTA